>CAIGRB010101403.1:0-23274 GCA_903798255.1 Fraxinus quadrangulata
CCAATTACAAAAAAAAAGGTTGGGCTGGGGCCTTTATATAATTAAGTACTGGGCCGAATAACATATGGCCCAAACCAATTTAAAAAAACGATTACAATGGCATTACAAAAAAAATGGAAGAGGAAGAAGATGAACAGGCTGAGACCAAACCAGTCGTGGCGCACGACGGTTTCCTTCCCAAAACTCATCCGTCGGAACCCAACACACGTGGCCCCCCCTCGTCGGGTGCTAGGTCCGCCATTGCTTCTCAACAGCTGATTTTGCAAATGGATTATTTGTTCCCCTACTAGTCGATTTATTTCTAGTTAGTGGTCATTTTTGTGCCAATATTTATTGACCATAGGTGGTTTAGCCGCAGTCTAGGTGGACAAGACCCTTCGGTGCCCTTCAAACTGTATCATCTGAATATTATTCTAACTAGATTGATTCATTTTGTATTGGCAATACTGTATCTACAAAGACAATTGAGTGAGTTTTTCGATATAAAGACAATAATTCATAATAGAATGGCGGATAGGTTTCTTGCCGATTGTATGACACTTTATATCGAATGAAATTTTTTCGAGAAAATAGACATAATTTCTATTATAAATGAATTTTACGCTTTAAAGTTCAACAGACACGGTTTCAATAGGTTATGTCGTAATCGGATATTTTTTCGTTTTATTCTCCTATTTGGGCTCCATTTTTGTGGAAATGTGTTTTTTTCTTATTTTCAACTATGCGTTCTCCAATAAAATAATATTACACTTAAATCCAAAATTTAAATTTTTAACCATATTTTTCAATAATATTGAATTGCGCACAATTTGAATTGTACTCTTATTGTCACAATACAATGGAGCGGGCTAGCGAAGAAGTACACCCATAACTGCAAGTAACCAACGTAACCAAACTATCTCACAAGTAATAGAAGCCATGTCACGATATTCTGCTTCCTTGGAAGACCTAGAAACAATATCTTGCTTCTTGATCTTCCAAAAATAAGAAAATCCCTAAGAAAGATACAAAATCCAGTAATAGAACGATGATCTGTAAAATCACTAGCCCAATTGACATTAGAATATGCTCGCTATGCTAGTGATGAAGTATGTGAAAGAAAAAGGCTCCGAAACTTAGTTCCACGAAGATACCTCAAATGCGAAGAACAGCAGCCCAATGAACTGTAGTAGGCAAGTAATAAACTGACTAACTACATGAACAGCATGTGCAATATCAGGACGAGTAATAGTGAGATAAACCAAGCTACCAATAATAGTACGATATAAATTAGGATTAGATAATGGAGAGCAATCAAAAGAAGAATATCGAGCATTAAGCTCAAGAGGCATATCAACGGTCTTATTATCACTAAGATGCAACTTCAATACCTAGAAAGTAACGGAATGAACCCAAATATTTCATTACAAAGCACGAGCTAACTCTGACTTTAATTCTACAATACCATTAATATTATCACCAGTAATAATCATGTTGTCTACATATAAAGAAAGCAAAACACAACCAACGGCTATACATTTATAAAATAAAGTTGAATCATGATGGCTAGGACGGAAACCAAGTAAAGTAATCACAGTGGAAAACTTCTCAAACCAAGCTCGAGGTGCTTATTTCAGACCGTAGAAAAATTTTTAAAGTTTGCACACTTTACCAGGTTGATGGAAAACACCATGAGGAGGAATCATATAGACTACTTCATAGATCTCCATTCAAGAATGTACTTTTAACATCCATCTGAGATATACTCTATCGACAAATAGAAACAACTGTAATAAAGGTGCGAGCAGTAGTCATCTTTGTAACAGGTGCAAAAGTGCCCTCTAATCCATACCATACTCTTGAGAATATCCCTTTGCAACTAATCGGGCCTTATATCGTTCAACAGATCCATTTGACTTGGTTTTGATTTTATAGACCCAACGAGAACCAATTGCTCGTTTTCCTAGCGGTAGAAAAACTAAGTCCCAAGTATGTGTCTGATACAGAGCAGTAAGTTCCTCGGCTATAGCTTCCTGCCATAGTGGATCACAAACTGCCTCTCTATAGGACAAAGGCTCAGAAAGACGATGAATAGAAGCTAAAAAAGAAATGAAAAACCAGAGTAACAAGAGTAAGTAAAGTTTGGTAATTGAGAGGACTTATGAGTATGCGTAGAATAACAAGAAGAAGGAGCCCCAGTCTCAGGAAGTGATTAGGCAGCCATAAGAGGAGAGGGAACAATTGAAGTATTAGGAGCCAAAGTACCAGTATCTGTAGAACTATCAATGGAAACCCTGCAAGAATCATGATCTGAAGTGGAAGTAAATGTGTGTGGAACAAAATGTGGGACAATTTTAGTATCAACATCAAATAGATCAATGTGAATAAGATCAAATTTAGTCATGTTATGAGAACTAGGAGGAATATTAAAGAAAGGTATATGTTCAAAGAAAACAACATGACGAGAAACATATAATTTTTGACTAATTTGATCAAAACAACGATAACCCTTTTGCCCTGCACATAACCTTGAAGGACACATATAACATATTTAGATGATAATTTACTGCGCTCGACATAAGGCCAAAGGACAAAACAGGTAGAACCAAAGACATGTAAGGAATAATAATCAGGAGCATATCTATACAACTTCTCAAAGGGAGACAAACCTGAATTATGTGAGGTTGGGATCTTATTAATCAAATGAGAAGCAGTACGAATGGCTTCTCCCCATAATTCACTAGGAGTGGAAGTAGAGAGTAAAAGAGAACGGGTCATCTCAATAATATGTCTATGTTTCCTTTCGACAACAACATTTTGTTTGAGAGTATCTGTACAAGCACTTTAATGAATGGTTTCATCAAAAGCAAGCAAATCAAAAAAGATATTAAAAGTATACTCTCCACCCAAATCTCATCGAAAACATTTGATAATAACAAAATGTTGAGTTTGCACAAGTGCTCTAAATGTACTAAAAATACTAAAGAAGTCAGCGATGTTTCATAAGAAAAACCCAACAGTTACGAGTGTAATCATCAAAAAAGGAAACATAATATCATGAACCCCTTTTAGTGGTAATGGGAAAAGGTCCACATACATCAAAATGAACAAGATCAAATGGGGCAACAGAAACAGAAATACTTTTATTGAAATGTAACACAGAAAATTTTGCTAATTTGCATCAATTTCAATCAGAAATATCATTTGTTTTCAAATTTCCTAATGCTCTTGTAGAAACTAAGAACTTTAAACGAGATGCTGAAACATGACCAAGACGAGAATGCCATAAATAAAAGGCAAAAGATAAATGACTCAAATGAAAAAATGACAAATCAACATTAGAAGCTGCAATTTCTGGTATTTTGAGCTTATCCAAAACATAGAGTCACCCTTGCCTACGATCGATCCCAATCAACTTCTGAGACTGCGGATACTGCACATAACAAGTAGAAGAAGAAAATAAGACTAAATATCCAAATTCACATAATTGGCTAACATGAACAAGATCTAAGGTAAGACTAAGAATATGGTAGACATCATTGAGAGATAAACAATGCATATCTACGGAACGAACACCTGCTATAGGGATAGGAGTACCATCAACAGTCAAAACTGATACAAAAAGCTTGGGAGATAATAAAACAAAAAAAGATAAATTAAGTGACATATGATAGGAAGCCTCGGAATCTAAAACCCACAAAGATGATGATATACTTGAAGAACTAGAAGATGATAAATCTATAGAAGAAGCAGACATTGCACATGGCGATGTTATGTTTGACTGTGATGCTAGAAACTCCTGAAACTACTCAAACATTAGTTGATCTATTGATGGTGCAGCCATTTCAGTATTAGGTTGAAGTGGTTGGTTCCAAATTTTCACGGAGGAAGACTGTCTTTGAATGCTATTGTTGGGGCCGATGTTGTTGTAGTTGTTGGGGTTGCTGTTGTGTAGATCTATTCAACAATAAAGAACATTGTCCCTTCCAATGACCCTTCTGCTTATAGAAACTACATTCATTATGTAAAATATTCGAAGATGTCCTACTTTGATTACTGACATGTGACCTCTAAGGTGCTGCGAATACAATTGGAGTAGTAGATGATTGAGTAGTCCCCTTGTCTGTGTGAGATTTGAGGCGTATCTCCTCAGCTAACAATTCACTAACCACAGAATCAACAAAAGGAAGAGGACTGCGATGCAAGATTGTCCCACGAAGTCCCTCAAAATCATCACATAGCGCCATCAAAAATTAAACCGGTCGTTGTTCTTCCAGTCGGGCAATATAAGGTTCAAATGCTTGTAATTCTACAAATTCTGTGAATGTCAATTGATCCCATAAATCTATATAGCAGAATAAAATTCCTGAATACTCATATTTTTCTATTGAAGAGCGCGAATATCTATCTCTTAACTGATATTGTTTTGCAAAAGTAGATTGTGTGTACAGTCTAGACAAGTGCTCCCAAACTTCCTTAACAGTATCATACTTAGCCAATTGTGTGCCTATCGACTGCAGTAATGATCTTTGAATTATCAGATTCCGAATTATCTACCAACTCCACATAATTGACGATCTTGTCATTTTTAGGTTTAACAAAAGTGCCCGAAACATAACCCTACATCTTTTTGCCCTTCAAAAAACTTATCATCACATAACTCCAATAAGAATAATTATTCTAATTTAATTGCACACTAATAAATTGAAGAGAATCATCTTGACTTCCAGCAATTGCGAAATAAACAAATAACGACCAATATGAAAAATACAGAATATCAAGATACAGAATCAAACCAAAATCAAAAGAGAATTAACGGAAGCCAAATCTCAATCAGTGTCCAAATTTTTTTTTAAAAAAAAAAAAAAAACTTGTGCATGTATACCAATTCAAGCCAATTCCCAACTTTGAAATTATCCAACCAATTGAATTCAATTCAAGATTCTGGCCTAAAATTCAAAATACCTTTATATAGAGAAGAACGCGTAGTTGGTGGCTATTAATTCCGCGCGTCCTTCCTTCCACTATGTATGATTGCCAATACAGAACTGAAGAACTCCTGCATAAATAATTTGACATGCAGTCGACACTAACATCTACAGCTGCAAAATTAAAGTGGTCCTTTTCGATCCCCGTAACCAATTTCTGTCACGGAGACTTGCCTCTGCCTCAACAACTGAAGAAAGAATTAATCAAAGGGCCATACGTGACTCCAAAATCACCAATTTGACTCTAATACCATGTTAAAATAATAATACCAATATAGAGGAAACACAAAAAGAGGCTAGGGTTCTTGATTAAATAAATTAATTAAAATACAAAAAATAAGAGATTTAAATACTAACGTAAGTAAAATGACTAATATATCCTAAAGATAAAATAAAATTAATATATTTAACGTTTCTTACTTTTTAATCACATATTATTTGAAAAATCAATATTATTTTTTTTCCAAAAAAAATAACTCAAATGCACTCTTTTTATTGAGAATTTTATGACCAATTCAACATATAATAATCAGTGACATCTATTTCATAAACAGTGAAAAATAATTGTTTGACTAACATGTGGATGTGAGCTCCCCATACCTTCCCTGTGCTTTGTCTCTTATCAATTAAAACATAGGGTGCTATTCTGGTGCTAACAACCGAAATAATTGTAACGCCAACTTAGATTATCAGTGGTTTCACACCTAATCCACATTACTTAATTATTGTGCTACACTATTGACTTTGAGTCATGGTTTACATTTTTTAACCCTTAGTCCCTTATTGATCCACATTATTTTTTTTATTTTCATTCTTTAATTCATTTTTAGTCATACATTTTTTAATAAAATAATATTTTTCATCACATCAATAACATTTTTTTCTTTTCCAATCACATATTCTCCATCACATAAAAAAATGCATTATTGGCTAAAAATTGTGCACCAAACAGGGGCTTAAATTGATATAATGACACGTGACATTTTTTTATTGAACAGTTTAAATTAAAAAAAAATATTTGCGGCCAATGACATTTTAATAAATCGCAAGTGTCAACAAAGGCTTCAGAAATGGGTGTACAAATTGCATAATGCATTGACTATAAGTCATGGTTGGTGTAGATATCATTTTTACACCACAGTTAACACGTTGCCAAATGACTATAATAGAGGTCTTTAAATTGACAACTATATATATGTATGTATGTATGATATTGTTACGTATTGAAATGATTATTTTTCACCTAAACGTCACGTCAACAACAAAAGGTCCCAACCCCACGTCCACGTGTCATAGGACAAATATTTATGTCTCGACCTTCAAGCGTGTCACACAAAAAGAGTACCTCGACAACCGAAGCTCAGTCAAATGACTACACAAAACCCAGTTACTTATTTAAAGAATGGTTGGAAGCCTCGTCAATAGCAAGACTAGAGGCCTCAAAATTGAACCAAATATGGACAAAAACCCTTGTGCGAATTTTGACATAGTCAATCTGAATTTCAATGAGCTAAATATATTGCTTGACAAATGTCACAAAGCACAAACCTCAACAAAAATTTGGAAACGAGACCTAATCACGAATTTTGGCGTAATGATAAAAACATATCAATTTATTTACGAAAATAACAAAAATGTCCCTAAAATCGTCTATAAATAGGATCCTTGCATAATGTCAAAAGGGTTAAAAATGTAATATCCAAACTTCAGCTCTAAGAAAAAGCTTCCTCGGATTAATGCACATTGAGGGTCGGACCTCTTGAAAATAGTACATCCGATCAAAAAACACTTTTAGGCCAAATCATGCTACAATTACATTGTCCTTTCTCTTTACTACAAAAGTTGGCTTACAAACACGATCAAAATCCCCCAAAAACTGGGAAAACCTGCCAAAATTTTGGGAAATCCCATCGTTGGCTTTTAAATTTGGACCATCCGTGAGAATACTTACCAAAACAACGAGCACAAAATGTATGAGGAAAAATGGGAGAGAAATGAGAATGTTATGCATTTTTAAAATTCTGAAATCTTGTTGACCCGGACGTTCGGCTCACTACCCGGACATCCGAATTAGCAAAGCTTGGTTTAGGCAAAAACTTTTGTCAAACCGAACAAGGTGTCCGGACAGTCTGTTTGATTCGTTCGGATCCCACTTTTTTGAATCAAGTATAAAATATATAATCACACATAAAAATATGTATGAACACATATTGTGAATTCAACTTAGTTATGCACTTCGAATTCATCAGTAATATCTAAACATTTTCAAATATGTGAGAATCGACAAGTGCTAAGGTTAGTGAAGATATTGGTCAATTGATTTTTCGTGTTCACAAATTCTAACATAATATCTCTCTTATTTGCGTGGTCTCTCAGAAAGTGATGTCTAATTTCAATATACTTCGTTCAAGAATGCAAAATAAGATTTTTAGATAGGTTTATGACGCTAGTGTTATCACATATGATTGATAACCCAATAATAACTAACTAAGAGGTGGTGAATTGGTTTTTAAAACTTTTTTGAAAAATTAATATAAATTCAAGTAATTAAAGACTAAATAAATTAATTTAAATAATAATGACAAATTTAAAAGCAATAAGTGAAAGAGAAAAATGATGCAAACAATATAATTATAGAGCTTTTATCCAAAACAATGATTTACGTCATCCGTTACCAAGTTTAAAACGCTTCGGTGACTTACAAAAAGGAGCACTGATCCTTATATATGTTGAGTTTTACAAGACCTCAACATGACCCACTATTAAGCTTTCACGGGACCTTAATATGACTCACACTGTGACTTACAACAAGGAGCACTGATCGTTATACAATGTTGATATTTACGAGACTTCAACACAACTCACACTTTATCAAAGTAATTTTACAATGAAACTCCTCTCTTGATAAATAATGCAAACAAGTTAAGTACTAAGAGAAACTAACACTTATAGTAATAAATGATAGCTCAAGTGTAAGATGAAAACCTTTGATGAATATGATAATAAAAAATTAAATTCGATCAATCAAAGTGTTTCAATGAGAAGATGAAGAGGAAATAAATGCAATATAAGTTCAAAAATATTCTCAAGATATACTTCTTTTTAATGAATAATTGTAATAAAGTAAGTACTAAGTAAGAAATGAGAAACTTTGATTAATATGAAGAAGTAGAAAATTTTATGCAATTTAAGTGTAAAGATCTTCTTTAAAAAATATCATTATTTTAATAGTAATATAAATAAGTTAAGTACTAAGAGAAGTGAAAAATTTTGATGAGAGAAATGATTCAAGAAATTTGATTCAATAATCAAAGTTTTTGTTATGAATAAATAAATGAAATGAATGTAAAAATATAAGTTCAAAGAAGATTTTATAAAAATATATTTCACAAGAAAGCTATCTTCTAGTTTATTTATGAATGCAAAGTGAAGTGATATTTATAGCAGTCAAAACGCACAAAGTTTTGGCAAACCAGACAAACCATTCAGACGTCTGCATCCTAAATCGGATGACCCAACTAGCCGATGTACATCAGAAATCAGAGGGCAACCGGACGTCCGCGTTGATTTTGACTTCTTCTTTTTTAGAAAATGTAGGCTTTTGAATGAGTAAATAATATTGTAAAAAAATTAATTACTTTGAAAAATAAGTTTTTTATGCAAATATTTTTATGAAACAATCTTTTCATACATAAAACAATTTATGTGTTTTTATCATTCATTACTAAATATCAAAGTATTAATACATTTATATTTGAAAAGAAGTCTAATCTTTGATCTTGTTTCAAAATTTGTCTTTTAGACTTCTCGTATTGATTTTGCTTTTTCTTTACATTTGTCTATTAAGCTATAATCTCGAATTATTTGACTTGAATGTTTAACTTCCACTACGATCTTCATTTCGAGTCCGATTTATAATGTGTTGATTTTGGCAATGCTTGATTGATTTTAACATTGAACTATCATCACTCAAAATTAATTATTAGAAACAATATTAATATGTTTTGTTATGATTAAAATATTAATGATGAAATCAACCATATGTCAACAAATGATAATTACTAAGAGTTTGTTTCATCCATAGAACTTGTGCACAACAACTAGCGGTCGAGATATATTCGACTTCGATGNCATGTTCCACTAGTGCTTTTGCGATCAATTGTGCAATCCGCCCAATTGGCATTCAAAAAATTAAATAAATCAATATGAGTACACTTTGGATACAAAGCCCCAAGGTTGTAGTGCCATAAAGATATCTAAAAATTCCTTTTAAGGCACTAATGTGTGATTTTTTAGGATTTGATTGAAATCTAGCATATAAACACACACTAAATATAATATCGGGTCTACTTGCAGTTAAGTAAAGAAGTGGGTTGATCATATCTCGATATTTTGTTACTTCAACAGAAGTACCTTGATCATCTTCGTCCAATTTTAATAATGTACTCATGGGAGTGTTCATTGACTTCAAGTCATCCATCTCAAACCCTTTGAGTGTGTCAAATATATACTTATTTTGATTGATGAATATTTCATCACAAGTTTGCTTAATTTGGAGACTAGTGAAGAATTTAAGTTCTCTCATCATCCTCATTTCAAATTCCATGCTCATTCATTTTGAAATTTCTTCACAAAGATAGATATTAGTTGCACCAAATATAATATCATCACTAAAAATTTGAAAAATAATCATATCATTCTTTTGAGTTTTGACGAAATAGTAGTATTCACTTTTCCTATTGAAAAAAATTTGAAAGTAAAAATTTGTTCAATATTTCATACCAAGTTCTAGGAGCTTGTTTTAAAATTATAAATAGTATTTCTAAGTTTAAAAACATAGTTTGGATACTTGTGATCTTTAAAATCGGAGGGTTACTCAACAAAGACTTTTTGAATAAAACCATTTAGAAATACACTTTTGACATCATTTGGTAAAGAGTAAATAATTTGTGACAAGCAAATGCAAGAAGCATGCAAATAGATTATAATCTAGCAATCAGTGCAAATGTTTCCTCAAAATCGATACATTCTTCTTGATTGTAACATTGGGCCACCAATTTAGTTTTGTTACGCACAATTATCCCATTTCATTTCGTTTATTTCTAAAAACTCATTTAGTACCAATGACAGTTTAATCATTTGGTCTAGCGACTAAATCTCAAATATGATTTCTTTCAAATTGATTTAATTTTTCTTGTATAGTTAGAATCAAAAATTCATTAAACTCGACTACTTTGAATTTTTTTATTCAATTTACGAAATGAAAGCACAACTATTTAGATGGTTTCTAGTCGAAACTCTAGTAGTAATACATTTGGATTGATCACCAATAATTAGTTCTTTTGGATGAGAATGAACGAATCTCCATTATTTTGGTAGAGAATGATCATTTTGTACTTCAGTAGGTTCCAATTCACTTTGTTTAACGTTTGCTTCCTCCTTGTGTTCATCTTTTGGATTTTCCTTATTTTGATTTTGAATAATCATTTGCTCGAAAGGAATTTTCAACCCTACATCATCAGCAATACAATTCTCACGATCAAGAGGATTAGTTTCATCAAAAGTGACATACATCGATTCTTCGACGACTGGAGTTCTTTTGTTAAAAACTTTATAAACTTTGCTAGTCGATGAATATTTTAGAAAGATTCCAATATTGGATTTTGAATCAATTTTTTCCAAATTTTCTTTTATATTCAAAATAAAGCATTTGCAATTAAATACTTTAAAATAATCAATATTTGGGATTCTATTTTTTCAAAGATAATAAGGGGTTTTAGTTTTCTTTCGACTAACTAGTACTCTATTAATAATATAGCAAGCAATGTTAACGATTTCGGCATGCTATTTTCAATTAACATGGTTCTAGTCATTTCTTGCAATGTACGATTCTTCTTTTCTACTGCACCATTGTGTTAAGGGGTTTTAAGAGTCGAGAGCTTATGTTCATATCCATTTTCATTACAAAAATTATCAAAAGCCATATTATCAAATTCTTCTCCATGATCACTCCTAATAGTTGTAATGGAGTATCCTTTTTTATTTTGAACATTTTTGCAAAAATGTTGAATACATTCAAAGCTTCATCTTTAAGATTTAAGAATAGAATCCAAGTGAATTTAAAAAAGTCATCGACAATGATAAAGGCATAATGTTTCCACCCAAGCCACAGGTCTTAAAAGGTCCAAAACGATCTATATGGAGTGGTTGAAGTGGTTTTGTAGTCGAAAAATATAGTTTAGGTTTAAAAGAGTTTTTCACTTGTTTACCAAATTGATAAGTATTACAAATTTTATCTTTATCAAACTTTAAATTTGGCAAATATTTGACAAAACAATTTTTGGAAATTTTTCAGAAAAGATCCATACTAACATGGCATAATCTCCTGTGCCACAACCAAATATCATCCTCTAAACTTGATAAAAAAAAATTCATTACTTTCAAATTCGATATTTATGATATAAACATTTTTGTTTCAGCTACCTATAAATATCACTTCTTTTGATATAGCATATTTAATAAGGCATTTAGAATAACCGAATTTAATACGATAACATTTATCACATAATTGACTAATGTTAAAAAATTTATGTTTGACGTTATCTACCAATAAAACATTTTCAATTGAAAGAGAAGAATGATTATCAATATTTCTAATTCCAATAATTTTTCCTTTTAGCATTATCTCCGAATGTGATATAACCTCCATCATTCTTTTTGAAATTTGATAGTAACATTCTATCTCTAGTCATGTGTTTTGAGCATCTACTATCCAAGAACAATTTTCTCTTCATCTTCTTTGGTATCTACAAAAAATAATTTTATTTTTTATTTTTGGTACTTATACAAGTTTGAATTCTTGGTAGTTAGTTTTAGTGAATTCTCAAGTCCACTTATTCTTACTTTCAAAGTGTAGTCCCTTTTTTTAGACAATTATAAGCAATATATCCATCTTTGTTACAAAAGCTACATGTACTTTTTGAAGGAGTGTATGAAGTTTTGACAAATAGATTTTTGAAAAAATTTTGTTTCAAGAATGGTTTATATCAAATTCCTCCTTTATTAAAAAACACACTTTTGAACACCAAGCATTAAGTCAAAATTCTTCTTACCTTGAGTAAATTTACAAATAATCTAGATTAAATCTTTAACTTTTTTTTCAAAGTATGATTTTCTTTAATCAATAAAGCATAATCAACATTTTCCTTTTGAGTGTCTAAAATTTTTTTCATTTCATTTTTTCAACAAGTAGTGTTTCCTTTTAAGAATGGAGTGATATAGAGCAAGTTTTTCAAATTCCTTAAGAATTTCATCAAATAATAATAAGGTAGATAAATTATTATATTTTTCAATAGAGTTTACCTTATCTTCGATTTCCATGAAACACATATTGGCAATTTCTTCTTAACTATCATTTTCATCGTGATCATCATCGTCGCTTTCATCCCGTATCACAGAGTGCCTTTTTTCATACTCCTCTTCTTGCTTGGGCACTTGGTTATTTTGTGATCGTGTTTATCACAAGCATAACAAATGATTTTCTTACTTCTTTATTCACCATTTTCTTCTGTCCTTTGGAATAACCAATTATTTCAAAAACCTCTCCAATTTTCTGACAAGAATGATTAGATCATCCAACTTTTCATCACTCATATTTTCACTTGTAGTTTCTTCTTCGATTGCCGATTTAGAAGCAATTTGGCGTTTAGGAGCCTCCTTTGATTCATCTTTGTTTTTCCTTGTTTTCTCCTTAGTTTCAACGTTGTTGACATCATAGATCATCAAGGTTCCATAAAGTTCTTTCAATGGATATGAGCTGAATCTTTGGTATTCTTTATCAACATCCTTAATGAGCTCCAATCTTCTGATAGTAACCTAATCATTTTATTTACAAACTCACCATTATTGAATTTGCGATCATATCCTTTGATACCATTAACAATATCAGTGAAGTGAGTAATTATATCAATAATATATTCTTCTTGTTTCATGAAGAAGTTTTCAATTTTACTAACAAAGAGATTAATCTCGGTTTCATTTACTTTACTAGTGTCAACATAAGTAACTTCTAATGCATATCAAATATCATATGCGGAATCACATGTGCAATACGATTAAATTCATTTATATCAAAAGCACAATAAAGTAGATATTTGACTCTAACATTGAAGGATAATTTTCTTTTATCATCTTTGTCATACTCCTCTCTAGGTTTTGGAATGGTTTGGTCAAATTTGCGATCGGCTTTAATAATCTTGGTAGGTACATAAGGACCATATTCAATAACTTTCCAAATATTATTAACTATTGATTGAATGTAAATCATATCATAACTTTTCAATCATTATAATGTGTGCCATCAAAGAAAGGATAGCGATTTGTAGAATGTCCTTCAAGATTTTGAAAATTGTAGTTAGCCATTACTCAAAATTATGAATATTTAAAAATGAGCACATTACTTTGATACAAATTGATAGCCCAAAAATAAGTAACTAAGAGGGGGTGAATTGGTTATTAAAAAAAAATTCGAAAAATTAATTCGAGTTTAAGCAAATTAAAAATGAATAAGTCAATCAAACAAATATGTACAAGTATGAAAGCAATAAATAAAAAAGAAGAGAGTGTACAAACGATGTAATTGTGGAGGTTCGATCCCAAACAATTATCTAAGTCCTTCGTTACCAAACTCTCTGTCATGAGTAAGGCATTTTTACTATATTTGATTAACTTATAGTGCAATCTAAACCCTTATAATGCTTCCGGTAACTAACAAACAAGGAGCATCATTCCTTATACAATATTAAGTTCTACGGGACCTCAATATGACCCACAAATTTGAAGAGAATTGATTTTATAATTTGAAACTTCTCTCTTAATAAATGATATGATCAAATTAAGTACAAATAGAGAAATATGCTAACACTTTAAAGAATAGTAATGAATGAAACTCAAGTGTTAGGTGAGAAAAATTTTGATGAGAAGAATGATTTTTAAAGGTTGATTCAATCAAAGATTTTTCAAAGTAAATGATTTGATAAAGATGTATAAGATGTATCATCAATATAATTTGGCTCAAGAATATCTCTGTTAAATATCTTCAAAAGTGTTGTCATGAATACAAAGTGAAATTGTATTTATAGCAGTCAAAACGTCAAGATTTTTTACCAATTGAACAATCCATTCGGACTTCCGCATTCTGAACTGAACAACCAAATTGTTATGTCGGAAATTAGAATGGTTAAAAAAATGATTGTTGGGCCAACCGAACGTCCTCTTGGACTTTTTCCGAATTTTTCCTTTTTAATTGTTTTGAAAAATACGAGCTTTTCAAGTACGTTTTCACTGTATTTTTCAAGGTAAGTAACATTGTAAAAAATTTAAATCGAAATACTTACCTTTTGAAAAATAATTTTTTTGCAAGTGTTTTTATGAAATGATTTTTCTTGTGCATAAAAATTTATTCATTGAGCTTTTAATGATTAATTGCTAAGGATTAAAACATTTTACCTTTACATATGAATCCGAAACATCTAAATCTAATATTTTTGATATTTGACTATAGAATTTCTTTGTCTTTGAATGATTTGATGTGAATGCTCGGCTTCTATCTCGAATTTTATTGATCGTCCAATACGAATCTTTTGGTAGTGATCTTTTTGTCTCCAACTGATCAACTTTGCAACTATAGGTATGAAGACTTGAATTCAATTGTTATAAATAAAAAAAACAATTTATTTGTTATAATTAAAGCATGAAGTCAACCATATGATAACAGTGATAAGGGTGCCATATATAAATATCACAAGCATTATGGATATTTCTTTAAAGAAAATAAATTGTGTGCATAATTGTTCTATGCATGAATTGTTAATACGTGAAGCGCGTAGTGGGAAATTGATGGGGCATTTCGGTATTAGGAAAACCTTAGGAATATTGCATGAGCACTTTTATTGACCTAGAATGAAAATGATGTAAATGACATTTGTAGCAGACGTGTTACTTTTAAGAATGTCACACAAGATTTGTATACACCCTTTCTTGTTCTTAGTGAACCACGAGTTGATGTGTATATGGACTTTGAATTAGGGTTGCATAAGACTAAAATGAGTAGAGATTTCATACTCGTGGTACTGGATATGTTTAGTAAGATGGCACATTTTGTTCCATTCTATAAAATAGATGATGTCACGAGTAGCTGATTTGTTCTTTAGAGAAATAGTGTGACTCTATGGTATACTTAGGAGTGTTGTGTCTGATAGGGGTGTTAAGTTATTTAACTATGTTTGAAAATTTTTATGGGGCAAGTTTGAGATTAATCTGTTGTTTTCTACTACATATCACCGACAAACAGATGGATAGATTGAGGTATTTAATAGAGCAATAACTCAATTTTTGCGCATTATATCAATAAAAATTTGAAAAGTTGGGAGGATTGTTTACCATTTGTAGAATTTGCATACAATAGAGTCATGTATTCTACTAATTTTCCTTTTGAAATTGTGTGTGGTTTTAATCCACTAACTTTTTTCGATTTAATTATTTTACCTGTTGATGAAAAATGTAGTTTAGATGGAAAGAAAAATGTTGAATTAGTAAGGTCAATCTACGAGAACGTTCGTCTTCAAATTCAAAAGAAGAGTAAAAATTATGTTTTTCTAGCTAATAAAGGAAGGAGACTTTGTGACATTTGAACCAGGTGATTGAGTTTGGGTATACATGCGAAAAGAACGATTTCTAGTCAAAGAAGGTCCAAATTATATCGTAAAGGAGATGAGCCATTTCTAGTCATTGAGAAAATTATTGACAATGCCTACAAACTAGTATAATGTGTATGCTAATTTTAATGTTATTGATCTTTCTCTCTTTCATACAGGTAAAGATTCGAGGTTGAATCTTTTTGAAGAGGTATGGAATGATGAGAATCATGGAAACCAAGCTAACAAGGATCCTTTACATATTCCAAATGGACCAATTCCAAGATCAAGAGTAAAGAAAATCAAGGAAGCCATGCAAGGACTTGTTCAAACTACATGGATTAAGAGTTCAAGTGCAACAAGTAAGACACAAAGTTTCAAGATGGGCACTAAAGAACCAAATTTAATGCATTTGATTCAAGCTAATAAAGAAGGAGCTTATTCAAAAATCGATGCCCATACAAGTCTTTAATTTTCTTGCCATGCAAATATCAAAATTGTACAATCTGAGAACAAAACGATTGAACCATGCCCACGCAAGGATTAATAATTCAAGAGAGGAATTTAGTTCTTCGTTGTGATTAGAACTCTATTTTTTTAGTAGTTTCTTCATGTTTTATGAATTAATTAGGTTTGTTTTAGTCCGCCTATATAAGGTTTTATTTATTGTACAAAGAATATGACATTATTTTGAGAAATTAATTATAAAGTGAGAATTCACTTTCAATCTTGTTATTAATTAAACTATCCAGAATTTATCAACAAAATTCAATCTTTTTCTTTATGATGTTCAACCCTTCTAACATTGACCCTTGATTCAAGAAAGTATTGAGTCAAGGCTCCTCATTTGAGTTTAGCTTTCTCCAGGATTGTATCAAATCTTGTGTGGATTCCAGAGTACATTTTGTAATGGGGTTCACATTAGAAAAACATCCGCAATCGAGCGTCCAAAATATACAATGAATTGTGGATTTGATTAAAGAGGAGACATAATAATAAATAAGGCTAATGGATGCAAAGCAGAGGCAATATGGATTCCATGGACTCTAACGGGAATCTCCCTGGATTTCAGTACACTAAACTTAGCATGCACACGATGAATTGCTCGATTATTGTCACAAACCACAAATATGAACGAAACTTTGGAAATTGGACCTATTCATAACTCTCGATATAATGTGGAAAGAATGTCTACTCCCAAAACTGACTAAATGCCCCTAAAATCCCTCATGATTAGGATCAATGCATAATGTAAAAAGGGATGAAACTTGAAAATCAGATTTCCAAACTTCTAGTCTAATGATCAAATTAAAACACATCCCCGAATCGAACCTCTCAAAAATAGCTTGATCCAGAAATACTTTCTAACCAAATCACGTCGAAATTATGCTGTCCTTTCTCTTTCCTACACAGATTTACTTACAAAACACCCAAAATTCGTAAAGTAGAGAAAATCCTATCATAGTTTTGGATAAAATTAAAAATGACTTTTAAAAGTAATTTCTATATTTTAAGGTGAACACATATCAATGGGACCGTTCAATAATTTTTTTGTGCAGCTTTTAATTAGTGCAATATAAAAAATACATGTTCATTCATATGTAAGTCCCAGTTTAATAGAAATTAAAATTTAGATTTTTATAAGAGTCAAAGTTATCAATTAATTATAACCACATATTTTATGGATTTCATAATTTTTCAACTATAAATTTTATCAACTTTTATCAAAATCTTCTAAAAAATTGATTTCCACTTTCATCAAGATCGACTAAATATTAGTGTTTCAAAAAGCGCGTCTAGGCATGATGTGCAGCACCTTATTTAGTGGTCAACAACAATCCTTGACGTCTAATACGCACATAGGCACGATTATTATTATTTTTTTAAATTCTTTTTAGAATTCTTTTAAATTAAAACTTAAAGATTGATTTACATTTGAAACTTATTTTTTTATTGGAAACTTTTGAAAAAATATTTAAAGTTTCAATAAATCTGTTTTAGATATTTCATAGGTATTATTTTTAATTATTACATATTTTTTAATTGATTAAAATAAAAATAATATTAAAATAAAATAAAAAGTCTTTTTTCGCTTTTTTATGTCAATATTTCTTCTATTTCCTAACTTGACATCCATATATCGTCACGCATTTCGTATTTTACAACACGGCTAAATATATATTTTGATGACAAGGAGAAATTCATAGGTAGGAAGACGACAAATTCCGAGGAGAAAGCGACTCAAAAGCCGACACTTGACCCGCAAATCTGAAACTCTCTCCCAAATATATATTATTCTCTTAACTAATCCAAAAATAGCGACAATTTTTTTTCAGGATAAATCACTTGGTTTCCCCACTAACATCACTCTGTCCTCACCTAGCTACCGCATATCATTTCATTGACGGATTTTGTTACTTATATATAAAAAAATATACATAATAAATTAAATAATATGATGAAAAAAAATTAATTGTATTTTAAATTGATAAGTGATAGAATATTATATGACAGTATATAATCTATTATGTAAATCTTAATCGAAGCTTAATAAATCGTAGATAAGCTGTTTAGAAAACTGATCACATACATTCAAAATTTATAAAAGCATTGTTTAATCCACAAAATAAAGTCAAAAAGTTTTTGCATAAAAATAATAGAAGAAATATACACATGTACATGAATGGTAGATAAAATAGATATGTTAACGCAAAATTTGTTTTTATTTGTGCAATCTTATTACATGTATATTAAGTTTGGCAGATGATTGAAGCATCAAATCAAAGGTATTCAAAAGTGCTGAATCCCTCCCACGTGAACCACATTACTCGCTCATATTTCTGTTGCACAAACATAATAACGCCGGCGGCCCTGTTCGAATCGCTTGGATCAGCACTTCATCCAGAGTCAGTGATTCCAACAATAATTAGAACGCCGTTAATTATTTAGGTTAGGTATTTGTTGGGGGCAAACTCCATAAACGCACACTAATAATTCAAGTTTGAACTGGACATAATCATAATAAAGCTCGAAAAACATACATATGTACAAATGCTAATATTAGATCATACAAATTTTGGTAAACAAAACTCTTTTAGTCTGAAAACAAGAGCATAACCAAGTACGAACCACGCCGCTTAAAAAAGGCTTACATCCACAACGGTGGAGGCTTGTTCAAGTCTATGGGCAACCCACGTCTTGCTATACCAAAATATCTCGCTTCGCCATCGCCGGAGCCGGACTCCTCCACCGGAGTTCCAGAAGCGCCGCCCACTTCCAGCGTGCTGGGATTACCAGCACTGAAGCTCACATCGTTGATCGCATTCACCCCAGAGTGGAGAAAGTTGTTGATCATGAGCCGGCCGGAGGGCGATACACTCCGGTGTTCGGTCGGAACGTTGATGTTCAAAGTCAGTCCTGGTACTGGTGGAGTGGGAAAGTTGGTTTTAGCTTTGGCACCTCGGAGGGACCTGGCGGCGCCGTCGTAGGCTAGTGCAGCCTCCTCCGGAGTGTCGAAAGTGCCCAACCAAACCCGGGTTTTCTTCCAAGGGTCACGTATCTCAGCTGCATAACGGCCCCATGGGCGCTTTCTGACTCCTCTATAATGACCCTCACGTGTGGACGCCATGGGAGAAGAGAACAATGTTTTTTTAGTGAGAAGGATGGGTTTGGGGGGAGAGAGACACATTTGTTTTGCGGTAATGTGTATTGTATAATAGTGGAGGGACCCACAGAGTAGTCTCCAGTAATCGTCGGCTGGACGGCACGAACCTAATTGTGTGTAACACCTGACCTGGTCTTAGTTTCATTCTTCGTCGTTGGATTTCAATTGGATTTGGTGTACGGTGTAAAATGACAATTTGTAAGGGTCTGTTTGTCACGATTGCTTGTAAGAGTTTTTACAAGAAGCCCTAGTTTGCATAAATTTTGATTTTAATTTCAATTTTAAAGTCAATATTTTAACCAGGTTTAATGACCTCCAAAATTTTTTAACTATATATTTTATTAATTTTTATCAAAATTTAGTAAAAAAATTTGATTTTGAGGAAAACGAGTTTTGGAATAGTGATTGTTTTAAGAATATGTGATTAAAAAATAAGAAAATATTTCTAGTTACGTGCAAAATGTTTTATTGTGAGAATATATATTTGAAAAAAATAATAATTTTGTTTCAATGATTGTCAAACAACTATACCAAACTCGGGCTTAACATTTAAAAAAAGAGATTTTTGATCGTTGGATTTGTTAAAAATTGGATTTTTAGAAAATTTTGATAAAATTTAATAAAATAAGTAGTTGAGAATTGATAAAGTTGTTTTTATCATAAAATGTATACTTAAAATTAATTGTTATCTTTTACTTATATTTTTATCAATTTATTTGTTAAATGAAATAGGATCGGGAGCTTGTTTGATATCACACTTTAATTTAATTACATATTTCATGATATCCATAATTTTTATCATTTTTTTTTATTTCATCGAGAATTTATTAAGAATTTTGTCAAACAGCAGTTTAATTTTTGTAATCTTATTTAATTTTTTTAATTCATTTTATTGCCCACATTTATTAGAATGAGATAATAATATATTTTGTAATCTTTATTTATTTTTAAAAGTTAAATTATTCATATATATTTGATAAATTAAAGCTTTTATTGTTTGTCATATTTTTTGAAGATAATTTTAGTTGCTATTTTTTTATTAAAACTAATGAAATTTTCCATATAAAGTATTGAATTCTAAAAAAATTAAACGGAGCGGGGCATCCGTTACACAAACCCGTTCGGGGCAAAATTACCCGACACGTCCCCAATTCCAATACTCAATTAAACGGATAATTCTCGTTCTGTTAGAAATGAGGTCCTACGAATATTGAATTTGTCAAATTTTTTTATCATCTCTACCTGGGTGTAGGGAGCAAGAGGATAAACCGATAAAGAGAATTGAAATATATGAAAAACGTGGAATAGGGATGGCCACACTATAATTAAGAGAAGACAGAGAAATTAAAAGGTTAAGTATGTGGGGTTGGGTGAGGCAAGCAGGAGCAGCCGCTTCATAAGACGTGTCACCGAGTGGAGATGTGGCCTCTTTTTATGTATGTGACCGCTTCAACACTCCCCAGGCTTACGTGTGCCCTACCCTACCCTACCCCCAATAGGCCTCCTTAATTAAGTTCTTGCTGCTTTTTTTTTTTTTCTCAATATTTTTTCTCAACTTTTTAATTATATATTCTAGATATATTTAATTCCTGTGTTAATTTCATAAAATTTCCTTTGTCCCATATAGGGATGATAAAAAAATTCGTCAACTCGAGCGACTCAAAATTGACTGGAAAAAAGTCCGAGCTGGGCCCGGCTCGGGCTCGATTACACCGAGCCGAGGCTCAGGCTGAACCCATTTTGGGGTATTGGTCCGAGCCCGGGCCTGCCCGTATATTTTTTTAAAAAAAATTAAAAAAACTGCTCAGCAGGCAGCTGCAGTTTTTCACTTTTTTTAATTTATTTTTAATTTTTTTAATAATATACGAGCCGACCCGGCCCGGCCCCAGCTCGGGCCGAGCCCCTTTTTTCTCGAGCCAAAAAAGTCCGGCCCCAAAAAGTCGAACCGAGCCTGAGCTTTTTTTTCCAACTCGACTCGGCTCGTTGACATAACTAATCCCATGACAAAGATTTATTTATTTCCACATATTACGAAAATAAAGTTAATATAGTTGAAAATACAATTTTTTTTTATATATTTTTCATAATATTATCATATATTAAATAATAGTTTAAATATAATTACAGTTTGTTTGAACCCCATTTTTTACTCGTAATACATTTTAGAATATTATTTTGATGGATAATGTGTGGTTAAAAAATAAGAAATTTTTTTTAATTTACATGTAATATTATTTTATTAAAAATATTTGATTGAAAATAAGAAAGAAAAAAATATAATTTGAAAATAATGGCGAACAAACAAGGATTTAATTTATATTTATCGATAACAATGAATATTAAATAGAGATTTATTAAAAAACTAAAAAATATGTATACTTCCAATAAATGAAGTGCTCTATAATTTGAAACAGACGAAAAAAAGAAATCAAATTCATCTTTATAGAACAAAGGGAGTAGTTAAAATTAATTATTAATTTCGATTTAAATTTAAATTTATATTTTAATACTTATCAAGGGTTAAATCTACCGTGGACATGACAATAATTATTGTCAATGGATGATGTCACTGTCAACGGAAGTATGTGATGCTTGTTTATTGGGGTCATTATTTCTATTTTAGAATTGTTGGGTCATTATTTAAATAAATTGGATCATGAGGTGGCGCTTTTTGTTTTGTGTTTAAAAAAAATGAGATTTTGGTTTAAATCTACTTAAATTAGTGAATCTGAATTTCTAAGTAATCGAAATTATCAATGTAGATATTAATGACATGATTTTCAAATGACTGATAGTTAGAGAACAAAAATCCCAAATCACTTTAATTTATGTCCAATTATATTGTAAGTTGCTCACAATTTTCACATCTAAATTGAATATTTTTGTCACGTAAAGACTAAAATTTACATATTCAAATAATTTGAAAACTTAAAATCATAGGTGTTAGACTCAACCCGATCATCGACCCGGATAATTCATCGGGTCATCGGGTCACTGGTTCAACCGATGGGTCATTGTTGATTCATACGTCCAACAATTTTTTTCAAGTAAAAATTCTCTCTCTCTCTCTCTCTCTCTCTCTCTCTTTTATTTATAAATAGTGTATACTTATTATTATATGTTATAATTACTATTAAATTACACAAATTTTATCAAGTTTGAAATTTTCCTAAATAAATAAATAAAATTATAAGTGATTAAAATTAAGACTTTAAACATTATGTTTAGTGATGTTTTACATAAGCAAGAGTCAGAATAGTATGTTGGTTAATAACATGGTGTATAATATGGTTTTTTTCAAATTTGAAATCACATTTCTGACAACCACATACTTTTGTATAAATTGTTTTGTACGTGTCCTCAGGCTTTATTAAAAATCGAGCAGTTCGGATTATTTTTGTCGATTTTATTGGTTTTTAACCGATTCATATGCTTTCTGATCAAAATGTACAAATCGACTCGGAACTCTTCCCGATTTGGCGGGTTACAGGCCAACCTGTACGGGCCGGGCCGGTTTTAGTAACTATGCTTAAAAGGTAAAACCTCGTTTCGATGGTTAAAAACTCAAAACCTCACAATATGAATTGTTGAAGAGTCTAGTCCTAATTTATTAACAAATAATTCGTTGATGCAATTAATTGCGGGTAATTTTTAGCTGAAAATGGGTGGGTTTTATTAGAAGTCATCCAACTTCGAGAGACATTTCAATTGGGTCACTTGACTTTAAAGAGTCTCAATCAAGCCACCGAACTTTAGTTATATTTCAAAATCCGATCACTCCATTAGATGCAGTTAGTGTTCTAAAAAGCATAAAACAAGACTAGGCGTGAATGTGAAGCTTTAAGCATTACGAGCTTAAGTGAAATTAGGAGAGGCTTAGGCGTAAAAATGCACCTTCTTATTTTTAATATTATTTTAAATTTTAAATTATTTTAAAAATTATTTAATA
>CAIGRB010101416.1:6567-31439 GCA_903798255.1 Fraxinus quadrangulata
AAAATTCTATATTTTTATAATTTTATTTATACAATAATACGAGCCAAATCGGAACAAACCACGACCCACGACCTGCATGGGCTCAACCTGGATGGGTCAGCGGGCGGGCTTGAGTTGTAGTCCAAAATTTGTGGGTCGACCCATAATCGGCCCGGAACCCGTAGCTGGCGGGCTTTTTTTCACGCGGGCAAATACCGAGCTCTTATGTTGACGGGCCGACCCGGCCCGGACCACCCGGATTGACACTAGACATGTGTGGCGTTTAGGTTTTAATTTGAATTAATTCAGACTGTTTAGGACTATCAGAAACTGTCCAAACAATCAAAAAACACACCATGAGCACCTGCACGAGCGAAACTATGAGGTGAGCAAGAGCTCACTACCTTAGGTCAGCTCACTCGAGCGAGACCATGCAGTGAGCTCACTGCTTTCTCCTACTCCATGCGATGCTATGCTCGTTTCCTTCAAACCACGTACCATCTCCATTTCCAAAATGAACTTATAGACGACGGATCAACCTCAACTATAAAATAATTTCGAAAATGTTCTAACTATCCAAACATGCTAGACATCAGAAGATGGGAGGGACAAAAAACTATTCGCACAAATGCATGGTTTACATCAAACTGGTATTGCTAGTGCTAAGAAACACTCTCAACAGATAAAAGTATATATAAAATATCAATCAGCAAACAAAAATTCCTTAATCCTTTTTACTTTTTCATTTTTTTTTTTTTTTTTCCTGGTGAGGGAGATAGTTCTGTATAGTGGTTGGATAAGACAGACAGGCGGGGCTGGGGGAGTTTATTGCTCCGGGAGCCTATGTTTTTAGCTTTTATGTCGTGGAGAGTAGCCGGAGCACAAGCTGAACCTAGTCCAATGCTTCCAAGTGCATCACCAAAAAATTCTCTTCAGATGCAACGCCTAGTGTAGATCTTAGTTTCACTGTTTAAAAAAAAACAAAAAAAACTTCAAGTGAGAAGTATATAAATGTACATATCTCCATATATAGTACTTAGTATTACTTTCATGTCTTCTAAATCGAAAAAAATTCACAGGTTTACTAGTCGTGTTGAAAGTTTGTACGGCTATATGATATAAAACAAAGAGAAATATGAAGTAAGTTATGTATAATCTATATTCAGCTTAAAATCAAAAGGGAGGAAGAGAGCCTACCACAAATTATCTTACATGACACCACTTGCTAAAGTGAATTCATTGGGTAAGTTGATGGGAATGCTGGTTCTTCTGACTTTCTAATCCTTGACAGTGCTTCGAAAACAATGCATATAATCAATGTCGAACCAACAAGAAATCCATAGCCAATTTTCCAATCTTGTCCAGAACCTGCAATATGTATTCCGAGAACTATATTCACTGCTGCAAAGAAAAGGCTAATCCTCCCAAACCAGTTGTGCGACCAGCTCCAGTACTTACGATATTTGCTGTCCTTACTAGGTCGTGTAAAGAATGCAGTGACCTGGATGTAAAATGACACACAACGTCATCCTTTCACCAGTTTTTGGACTCAAGGCAGTAAACAGAATAGCTTATAACAAGGAAATAAGCTTGAGATCTTTAGTTAGGTAAACTTTAGTTTCCTGTTAGGGATTCTTCTATACTAGATTGAGTGGTTGCAAATAGATTTTGACATGTGATATAATCATACTGAGTAGAACTTACCTTTAAAATCAGCTTATAAGACGAGCGATATGGATAAAAATACATCTTCTTAGTAGCAAAAAGGAAAATACATCTCCATCTATATATCAAGAGCTAATTCGAGTCTACCGGCCAAATCTAAACATGGTTTGATAAGTTCAACACAAATAAATTCTATAACATGGGACTTTAAACATGACTCGAAAAAGAGGCTAATGCTGGATATAATACTTGATTAAGTTAATTGATCATGCACGAACCTGAAGAATGGTGAGTGTGAGAATGAAAATTCCAATGCCTTTGTGTGCGGGAATGTAATTGTGCAGCCTGTGGTTGAGTGAAAATCCAACAACCACTGCAGAAACTCCAAATAAAAATCCAATGAACTGAATGACTACATGAAGGTAATACCACAGGGGATCCTTATGCTTAAGGTATCTTGCAAAAATTGCTCCAAAAGGGAGAAACAGACCCCATGCCAGTATAGCCAATACTCCATGAGTCTTCTTGTTTTTGATAATGCTAGGGGACGAAGCGACATTGCTATCTGCATTTCCTGTGATGAAAAGTTTGCCAAAAACATGAAAAAAAAATTTAAAAAAATAATCAGATTATATTAACAGACAAAATGTCTTGAAGTTTCAAGTGAGGGGCTGTAAAGATATATTAACTAGAACTTTAAGATGAAAATCTTCCTGCCCTGATTGTACAAGAATGACAAAGCTTAAAATTAATGAGCACGATTCTGCATCCCAAATGATACGCTACTGATTCGTATAGACCACTTATCCCTGTCTCAAACTCGTGCTATTCTTATAAACTTTTGTGATATTAGTCTAAATAAGTATTATAATATCAAATTTCTATTTTCTTATTGCGAACAACACATTCAAATGATTTGGTTCTGTTTCACATCCTTGTTGATAACAGTTCTGTTTTCTTCTGTTCTTTCTTTTCTCAATCTTTCTTAGTTACAAATTTGGTGGAAGAGAGACAAGCCCCTAATTTAAACTGCCATTTTCTCCAATTCATGAATGAATGGGAAATAAGGTTTCCACTTTATATTCAATTTTTCTGCTAACTTAAAACTTTTACGAGGAAATAATAGAATCTTAAAACCACAGACAGTTTTGAAGCTGTTGTCAAGAGTTCTCGATTTATCAAATTATTTTAAAGTCATAATAGAGATTCAATAAACTACACAAACAAATCCTTAACTCTTTCACGTCAAGTTATACGTGGAGTAACACCCAATATAGCAGCGGTTTCGTGTCGATTCTCTCCCTCCTTTCGAAATCTATACTTTCTTTAGCAACTTATCAAAAAATCTCTTGGCAATAAGAGCGAAAAATGTTAAAGCATGTGTGATAAGTGGTATTAAACATGGCTAGACAATAAAATAAGCAAGATTTTAGCTTCTTTTTCTTGTTTAGTATGTCCAGTGCCATCCACTCTTCGCTATCAAACATGCCATCAGTTTTTCATGGATAGATAAGGAAATGAGAAAAGAACAAACCTGAGGAGAAATCAAAATTCATGCTCATCTTGTCATCATGAATAGTAAGCCGGAGATGGTGGGGATGTTTACTGCTAAAAGCAAGTAAAATCGGCTGTGTTTTGAGAGTTGTGTTGTACCTAAGCTGGAATGCCATGTACATTGTGGCTTCACGAACCACGACCAATGGTGGAACACTGGTGAGTGGCAAGTGACCTTCGTCTGGTTTGATTTCTGAGGGTTTGAATCCCTTTATATGATACTGTTTTATTCGAGCTCGGCCTTCCATGTTCACCCATCCTACCATGCAACTAGAATTAATCATCATTCCATCACTGGAAAATCCCATTCCTACCCATCCACTGGTGTATATAGTTGATAATACAATGGTGATCACATTGTCCTTGGATTGGGAGTACTGCAATAGAAAACAAGTAACTTATTTCATTGTCGGCTTAGCCAGCTAATAGACTTGGATGACGTTAGAGATCAATAATGAACAAACAAAATAGAAACACCCACATTGAAATAATAGTGATTCACCATCAATACGAGGACAACGACTACTCATTGCTTCACATTAAAAATCAAGAAGTTCACAGTGGAGATTCACACTAAAAAATGAGTACTTTGCCCGTCGGACCACACAAAAATGGCTCCCTCAAACTCCTCTATATAGTGTGGGAATCTAGGAAGACCTAGCCCCTGTCTGGTCCCATTTTTTTAGAACTCATTTCAACCACACAAGTACCTGGCAGTATAACCATTGTAAGCTGTTCAAGTGACTTGTTTACAAGAAATTGTTTGATTTCACGTTTCTATCAAATCCGAAGAAGCTCGACTTTAAGAATTGAAAACACATTCCCCAATTTGATGTCATTATATAATTTTAGAGTATATATAAAACTTGAAATATATTCAAAGATTAGTATTAGAAAATGCAAGATTTACATGAACTTACCCTTAGCAGGTATGAATTCCAAACAGGTTTACAAACCATATTTGGTAGACTGCCATAAGGTAGAGGAAGAAATGAGGTGAGATCCGTATTGCAAAGCTCTTTAAAGCCATGCTCATCAAGATTTTGTGCTTCTACAAAAATAATTGATTCTACAAAACAGATTAAAATCACAAAAAATAATCCGAATTTGAACAGGGATGAAGTCCCGAATCTCGAATTTTCATCCATTGGCAAAATTCAGATTTGGCAATGTGGGAAATGAATGGAAGGATAAAGATAAAGCAAGAATTTTGTAAGGTGCAGTTGGTGAAAGGTTATTGATTAAACGTGTCTTGAAATATAAGCTTTTAAGGTGGATGATGGCGGAGGAGGACCGGAGGTGGAGGTGTTGTGGGGTTGGGAATGGTGGTTAAAGGTGGCGGGTGATCATCATTCCCGCCAAATACTTCAACATCATGACCAACTTTAGATTGAATTTTATTTGCTTAAATATAAAACAATGTTAAAAAAAAAGGTCTTGCGTGAAAATTGGACAAAAAAGGTGAGATTTTAAGGTTAATAGTCGTTGTTATTAACCTAAGTTGTAAACTTATCAACTAACTGCTTACGGGTTCCTAACATATGCAGATCTAATCACTGACTCTTATTAATCATTTTTGTTGCATATTTATTGAATTATCGATCTCGATTGGTCTATTAATTAACCCTATTTTAAAATACTAAAAGAAAAGCTCACTGGAAAGTATTAGAACATTAACAAGAGAGAGAGCTCTTGTTCATTCATCAACCACTACTAAAATGCCATTGTTCGTATAAGCAAACATGTTACACCACATTGACTAAGAGCTTAGGCTTCTTTATGATTAGGAAGGAACTAGGAGAAGGGCTAACAACGAGTTAATTATCTCAATGGTCACTAAACTTATATCCGTGTCTTCGAATACTCACTGAAATTTAAGATGTCGAGGTCACTAAACTTATCCAAACATTAGACATTACTGATTGGTATAACATTCGTTTCAAACTGTTAATGAAATTATTGACGCAGCTAACGGAATGCACATGTTAGGCCCGGTCACATCATTAACAAATTATCGTGTCTTTGATTGTTCACTAACTTTAAAAACGTCTTAAATTGCTCATTGAAATTTGAATGGTCTAATTTTGGCTACTAAACTTATAAAAATGATGTCGGCTTATTCGTTAAAAAATGTGTATCGCAAGCACATGAATTGCGTAAAAATAATATTATAGACAAACGAATTTGAGTTGTCAATCCCACGAGAAATGATTACTCAATTACACAATAGTTAAATTTAATTTTAACATAATGTTGTAGAATTTTTAGCTATTTTCATCATTTGAAAAATTCAAATTTATTTGTATGTTTCGTTGTTAAAATCAAATCAAAATAAAACTTGGATTTTGCAACAAAACACACGATGAATTTAAGTAAATTTTGAAATTTGGTAATGAAACACACAATCCACTTAATTAAATTTATTGTATATTTTGTTGCAAAATCCAAATTTTAATTTAATTTTAACAACAAAACACACAAAAAAAAAAAAAAATCGAATTTTTTAAATGATGAAATTAGTTTAACATCTTAAACTTCAGTGAATAATCGAAGACACGAACATAAATTCAATGACCATTGGGACAATTAACGGGCAACTATCAATCTCCAGACATTCAATGCTACAATTACCAGCAACCAGCACTAGGTAATTGGGTCAAACAAGATGCTTTTAAGGTGTATATATTCGCAAAAAAAAGGAATGTGTATCGAACTCAATAAGATAATAATATATATAGCTAATTACAGAAAAGATTTGGAAATTAATCCACAAAACAGATCTCAACCAGTGTCGTTGCATAAAAAAATCTAACGTCTCCTATCTTAACCTAAGCCAAAAGTGTTGGATAAAGAAACGAGAAAAAGATATATAATAGCGTGAAGGAGATCTCCATATCTATTTTGACCAGGCCACTGAATCAATCTCAGCTTGAGCAGCTCTGTATAACTCCAGTCTCTTTGCAAGAGATACGCGTCGCTGCATAATCGCTGGATCCTCGTCCAACAGTTTGCCTAACTGATTTGCCTGTAAAGCCACATTAACAGTTTTTTTTTTATAAATGCCAAATACATTTTTCTTGTTCCTTGAATATTCCCACTCCATTCACAGGGTGGCCAGAGATATTTATAGGAGATGGAATTCGTACCTCTCTTTTGCCTAGCTCGGTGAAGAAATGGTCAAGTAAACTACGTTTTGCCTCGCGAACTTGACAATAAACAATAGACTTTGGAATGGAGTTCTTCAGACCTCCACAGACCATATTGACATAAGACAAGACAGTTGATCCTGTTCAAAAAGAAAGAAGCCTATTAAGGAGGTAATCTTGATGTAAGAATGAACAGTAGAGCGTGGTTTGGTACATTGTGCTATGCTCGAATGAATTCCATGGTATAAAAAACAAGATTTTGCCCCTCCTTGAGCCTCATTCTTTAAAATTCATTTTTTTCAAACTCATTTTCAATCACATATTCTCCCAATAAAATGCTTTTGCACGTAAACTCTTTTTGACCACTTTTTAAACACATTCTCCAAAATAGTCATTTTTTACAAAATCTATTCTCACAAAATGGGGGCTCAAACAGGGACTCTAATTTTTTTCTTCTTTAATACTGTTGAGTACTATTTAACCCTCCCTACTCAACATGTTATTATAGATCTAAAATCATAAAAATGGAATTGAAAGCAGCACACGTACCAATACGTCTGAGATATGAGTCATTGTATCTATCAAACAATGAATGAGTTGGATTTCCTCCCTTATCAATATCTTGAGGAAGCTTGCGGAAGAAATCTACAGTTAAGTAACTGCACTCCATTTCAACTAGCTGTAGAGTTGCTTTCTTGCTTTCATCCCTCATCCTCTCTAACGATTCAACAGCTGCATGCCCAACCTCCACTCTGAGAGAGGGATACTGCTTCAGCTCCTGCACAGCAATAGATGCAAGCCTCCATAAGTGTTTAAAAGTATAACTAAATTTGAAATATTTCATGCAACAAGATAAGTTCTCCATTTCCTTTGTCTTTTGTATCTTCCCTATTTCCATTCAAGTTGTTGAGATAATATATAATTGATCTAAATATGGCTCTTTTGCTTTTAGATCATGTCTTGTCTTTTGTATCTTCCCTATTTCCATTCAAGTTGTTGAGATAATATATAATTGATCTAAATATAGCTCTCTTGCTTTTAGATCATGTGGTTCAACATGATATCAAAGCACCATACAAAGGTTCCGAGTTCAATTCTCATCGCCACTCATTTAATGATTGTGCATGTGTTATGCTTTGGTGGGAAAAAATGATTCTACCTCCACGTTAGAGGGAGTGTTGAAGTTAAGATTTAAATGATATATATGTGTTCTTTTCTAATAACTTAAGCTTTTATATCAAGTTGTTTAACACAAGTTCTTTTCATTTTTATTTTATTATATTTTTTTGTGGGGTGTGTGCGCGTGAGGGGGCAGGAGATAAGTGAACATATTAATTTTGATGACAGATAGCAATAATTTAAAAAATAATAAAAATAAAAATAAAAATCAGAATGCCTTGTATATGTAACAACCAAACTCCAAGGGGATTGTAATGTCCAAGACAGCTTACTTTTATCCATGTATAGTTAAACTACAATTGTGACACACAATATGAAATATTTATACGTACCAGAGTCTCAATAATTGATTTGTGAACCAGTTCCTTTAGTATTCCATGAACCTGAAAAACAAATAAATAAATAAATAAAGACATTCAGTCTGGCCCCTCAAGATAACCCCAGGTTCATCTCACATTTTTCAGTCACATGATATATAAGAATACAAACTTGGTCTATTCATCATATTTATCATTTTCTTTGCATTATCAACCACACGATTCCAAAAGCTAACACTACAATTACTTCATGCACCCCGAATAAAATTGAAATGAAAGACAGAATTATAAACTCCTACTCGATAAGCATGGAAAACCAACTGTAATGGAAATTTATACCGCATCAACAGATGCCTCAGCAGGACCTTTAATAGTAACCAAGGCAGTTTCAATGAGACGACGATAACCTTGTTCAGGTGCTATAAGATGAGGTTGGTATCCATCTGCTTCAGTTATTAATTTTCGAACATTTTCCATCGCAAGATGCTTGTCAAACTGCAACCTTTTCAATGCAGCAGGCAGTTGGTTATCAAAGACATTATATATTTTATCACCACCTGATCGACTGCAAATTTCATAATAATAAAATGAAAATCAGGATGGACTGAATCAAAAATGAGATCATACATTAGAAAGAATGCCAACGAAAATTTTAGACACATACACTCCATCTAGATGTTCTTTGAATATTCCATCAAAGATACGAACAATTTCCATAATCATGTACAGTTTTCCCTGCACAGATAATTAAACGTTAAAAAGATCAAAACGCTTCATGCAGTAAAAACACTTAAAAGCAAAAGTAACATCCTAAACTTCCCTTTAAACATAAAGAAAGCATGCATATAAAAAATGACAACCATGAATTAATCTAAACTAATTCATTAAAAGACTGTCTAAATTTGAAAAGGAATAAATGGGATGACATACTTACTCCAGCATCAGTAGCAACGGGCTTCCCCAGACGACTCGACTCAGATTCTAGCTCAATGATAGTTTTGTTAATAAGTGACTGCAGTCCTGGAATTCGAGATTTGATAACAGACTCCAAATGCTAGAAAATAAGACCCAGTTATTAGCAATTTACACTGATAAAGCTGCCAGCAATATGTAAAACTCATTTAAGAAATGCATGCATTTCACAGATTTTTGCTTAAAAGGCAATAAAAAAAGACTAAACCATTAAAGAAACCTTCAGAAAATGAAAATATTGAAAAAAGTGGATGCATTTTCCTTATTTCTGTAAAGGGTGGAAAACATCTAGCAGCAGTGTTTTCCTACATTCAGTATTCTTGGCTGGAAATAGAATGCAAGTGTACCACAAAATGTTAAATTGACTTGTTTTCAAAGAACACATTTTTTGAGAGAAGCTGCTATAAGAAAACTAGAAAATTTTCATTTGGGTTTTGTTAGCTTCTTAAATTATTATGGAAAAAAAATTATGTAAGGCACGATGTTTGCTTACTTTGGACATAACTTTCCCAAGATGCTCAGAACCCATCCTGTGAGCAAGATGTTTATACTCGGGGGTTTGAGCGAAATATTCCCGCTCTCTACGCCTAGCAGCAATCATGTCCACATTTTTGTTAATGTCTGCTTGAGAGCGATTAACAACACCTATCCATGGGAACTGCAGCTTATATGCCTTTCCTTCCAAGATCTAATTGTCATAGAAATACAAGTCAGGAACTGCACCCTTTAGTCCTAAAAATTAGGAAAATTGTTCTATGCACAAAATTTCTACTGAAAACTTACTAATTTTTTAAGTTTATAACTGCACCTATGTTACAAAAAGTGGTTTAAGAAAGATTTAGCCAAACTAGCAAGCAAATGTTTGTAACAGTTTTGTCACACATCTTAAAGACTTAAAACAGAAGAATGTCTCATAAACCTCTTTAAAATAAAGCACAATTACATCCAGCAGAAACACGATTATGTTGAAGCAGCTAAAAATAACAGATGCATAGTGCTTGAAGAAAATGAAAATTGAGCATACAAACTGAAATAGTCAATGATTTCTTGTCATTTTTGCTCTTTCTACAAAAGGCGTTTATGGTGGCTGAGATTCCAGGATTAACATTAAAATAAAAAACAAGAAAACCATTTGATTCTAGATTGCACAACAGAATACAAAAACTTGATCAAAACAGATGTGCCAGCAAGAAGATGAAGCATGCAGTTTTATCTATGAGTAGAAGGATGGGACGTGTTTGTCTAGTGAAATTACTAAACTGGATTAAGAGGCAGTGCCTATTTGCTCCTACTAACGGGCTCCAAATATGTGAGCAAGAATATCTACGCTGAAAAATAAAACACAGGATATGTTCATTACTGAATGAGTAGACCACATTAAGAAGCAGCATCTGATTTGCTCCTATTAACAGGCTCCTTCGGTATGTATACGCTACTAATAGCAAGCTTCTGTCATCTAAGAATCTCCCCAAACACCCCCCCAAAAAAAATTAAGCTCATGAATGAAACTATAAAATCACGAGAGATGGTGATTGAGCTAGATACAAGGTGTAATTCAAGGTTTCAGCTAACCAACTTGGTTTTATGCAGGTAAATATAATACGGAAACCATTAGTTGTTCTCAGTATTGATGGAAAACTATGGCCTTGTTTGCCTCCCATTATTGAGAGAAGAATGGAGTTTTGAATAGTATTTTTTTGGAGAATGTGTGGTTGAAATTTAAAGTAACTTTATTGGTTTGTGTATAGAATATTTTATTGGGCAAATGTGTAGTGGAGAATTTTACTGTAGCAAACAGAGTTTTAGACTAATGGTAGACAAATAGGGGCTATATATAAAAGAGAGAGAGAGAGGGGGAGAGGGAGAGAGAGAGAGAGAGGACCAATATTTGCATTCTACTAATCTACCAAAAAGAAAGTGACAAGGAGTGGAATGAAATTACAAAAGAAAAGAATTATTATGATCATTAATGATGCAGATGGTATAGCAGTCAATTCAGTGGGTAGTAGTAGAGTTTCTTATCACTATAGACTATATCAAGTTTCCAAACACATGTATTTATTCTTTTGCCGTACATATATGAACATATGAGACAAATCCAAAAAGAGATCCCCCGGTGTATGTTATTAGCTGATTACGTCTTGCTTGACACAACAAGAGAGAAATTCTACGTTTAAATTTCGAATGAGTAACTTAGAACCTAAAGGTTTAGGATAATTAGAAGCAGAGTAGAATACTGTACACTTTTAGTCATGGTAAGAATAAGAACAACAGAAGAATCACGATACTAGAACATATTTTCTTACGTAGTGATTGTTTAGGTATTTATGTTTGACATGATAGAAGTGAATGCAATGTGTGGGATGAAAGTATGTTGGACAAAATGGAAGATATCTTTGAATCAGAAAAGGTAAAAAGGTAAGTTATACACAATAGTTATTAGTCCAACTATGCTTTCTGTACCAAGTGATCGGCCAGTAAAAGGGAAAAAGAGAGAAGAAAAAATTCATAAAACAAATTGCAGGATAAATGGAGAAGTCAAGATTGATAAGTTTCTATACCAAACTCAAACTCAAAGTGCCCTAATGTGGTTTGTGAAAGAAATGATTTTATTGGACCTTTTACAGAGGTAGTGCTTATCAACCTGCGTAGCAAAAAATCATTCTTGTTACCAAGTCAAGTTTATAAAAACAAGTCTTAGCTTGTCATTGCTGATTATGGTTAGTCCCACCAGTATCATTAGATTAGCAATATAAAGATTTCAAACTTACATCGACAGCATCAGTACCCTTGTCCATAAGATCAATCTTCGTTAGAACTCCAAATGTTCTCTCTCCTGGAATAAAATCATTACAAAGCCATCAAACAGTGGAAACAGAACTAATCATCACTAAGTGGGAACGTTATAACAGACTAATAAATGTAAAAACTAAAACATGCTGATTGTGAATCGCAATAACATTCAAAAAAGTGATAAACACTCTCTCATGCCCCCACACAGTGACAAATGCCATACCTTTCGGGTCTACTTCACGAGAAATCTTGATTGCATCTGATGTTGCAAGATCTTGGTTAGCAGGAGAAATTGCCAAAATAATACAGTTTGGCTGCAGTAAATTATTTTAACCAGAAAAAATTATTTAAATAAACTCATCTTAAACTATAGTCTAAAAGTAATAGCTTAACATTCTATTACAATTGGAAGTTCTCATTAACGTTCACAAATTTTATGGTCAAAGAAACCTCAAAATTTAGAATACCTTCTCAATATAACTTCGGACCATGTTCTCAATATCGTGCACAATGCTTTCAGGTTGACCCTCTGATAAACCAGCAATAAACCAATCAGGTTGTGTGATAAATGGAAGTGTGACAGAAAAGATTAAACACAAAAAGTAGGGAATGCAAAACTGACCAACAGCTACTTTTGTAAGTCCAGGAAGATCGATCAGTGTCAAATTCACAACTACAACAACCAGAAATGCACAAATTACTCACTGCACTCAAAATATAAAATGAGGGAATACAGTTACATCACATTCATTAAAACTTCATTCAACTCATATGGTAAAAGGCAACCAGAAATGGACAACAGAACTTTGGTCATTATCTGAGTACATAACTTAGTAAGCCAAAAAATAAAATCAACAAATAGAATAACAAATAAGAATAAGAGAACAACTGCAACTGCAACTTCAAGACATAATTCAGAGATAAAACCAAGACCATTTAACAGATCTATTTAATAAATGACAATCAAATGTCCCTGACATACATGGTTTTGCCCAGATACTTTCTTCAGTTATTTACCTGCTTTATGCATGTCCCACACAAGTTATATGTCTTGCATGGAACTCTTATTATTGTTCTCTATTAATTTCTTTTTATTTTTCTTGGAAGTATGGACGAGAAGAAAAGTGTTATCTGCTGTTAAAATATTAAACCGTACATATTGACATTGCTTTGTCAGAACCATTTTTCATCTTATTTCAGATTTCATAATATTGATAGAGGGAATTGAATCTGCAAAATAAACATGATCAATAATCCTTCCCCGCCTCACCATATGGGGAATAAATACTAAGATATATTGGAACACTAGAAATTTGTTTGCTGCGTCCTGTCTCTCGATCAGTCTCATCAGATATCTCTTTTCTCACAGCAGCTGCACAGAATATACCAGAAATTAGTCTCCAAAATGATGACAAAAGAAATGATGAAATATAGTTGCAAAACATTTTGGATCTCACAAGGTTGACACATTTATCCTTCATCATACATGTTTTTATTTCTTGATCGGTTGACACTAGGTCTACAGAGAATTTGGAGAAAAAAGGTTTAAAATTTTTAGCGAATTATTTGATAGGGTGGAGAGCAAAAAGAATTATTTATCACCGAACCTGTTGATTAATTTCAATTAGATTTCCAAATTCCATAATTTCAATTAGATTACTAAATTCCAAATTGCTGCAACCAAGTTATCAAACTTAAGTTTAATTTCAATCAAATCTCTCTAATGTACATTATGGGAAAATAACGTATACATAGTCGCAAATTAGCTACATCGATACCATGCCATGTTCCCTTTAGGAGGGATTAATGGAATGGTGTGATTGAAATAAAAACAGAAGTTTGATAACTTGATTGCTAAAACAAGCATTTTACGCAAACAAATGTAGAACTTAAACTATTGATTTTGTGTCACTAGTTCTTCCTCCTAAATTAAATCCATGTTACTAGTAGCAATTCATGGTCTAATTAGACATAAAATAGCATTGAGAGTAGATAACAGTAAAATTTGCTAAAATTAACAATTGTATGTGCAATACTTCAGAAGGTTATGCAAGGGCAACCTATGCTGTTAAGCGCCCACCCAGCATACATTAAGCATGCAGACATTCCAATCCATATTGTAGTTGAACAGTATGCTATTTGTTTACATCCATTAGTTTGTACAAAATTCAAATGTAGCTTTTGACAGCCTAAAGGGGGTTGACAAAAATCCATAATCAAGTAGTAATTCACACAAAGTAAAAGATCATAACTGAGATATAAAAAGATTGTGTTATTAGGAATTAAATATCACTGGCATACAGGCTATAGCAATGGATGGATAAGATAGCAAAGTTCCAGACAATGAAATTACACAAAAGATAAAATAAAATAAAATCTCACCAAAATCCGTGAACCTTTTTCTTGGAAGATGTCCAAACTCAGCATATTCTCTACCTCCATCAAGGCGATGAAGCTGTAGGACAAGAGGTCGTCGAGTAACAATGCCTGCATATTTTGCATAAAAATAATCGTGATATCTTCAACCAGTCACGTAACGGCAAGGAAATCTACATAAAAATAAAAATAAATGTAACCAGAAAAAGAATGGACAGTAGCCAAAATATTGATAAAACTAGTTACCAGATCCACGAGGCAAAAAGTCCTTTCCAACAATGCTCTCGAGAACTGATGATTTTCCGGAACTCTACAAACCAAATAACAATGAAATCAGTTTCCACAAAATGTTAAATGACTTGTCAAAGGCATCTTTCAAAAGCAAACAGTTATTATTATCAAAAGCAAAGACGTTCAAAGAGATCATAAATACAGTGATCTACACTAATATTCACATTTCACAATGCACCCAATGAGGTTTCAAAAAGGAAGAAATCCATGGAAAGCACACCATAAAATCAATTATACGTGCCCTTATCATCCTATCGATATCAAATGTGAAATAATCTTGAACTCTCAGAGGGCCCTTCATTTGCATCTAAAAATAATCCTCTACAAATTATAATACTGTAACTTTTGTATGAGCTTGAAGTCCTAAAAAAACTCACATAAGCATACATCAAAATCAAAAAATTAGTGGATAACAAGTGTCCATTGAAAAGATCTACAAATACTATAACTACGACGGACCAGAAAGAAGAAAAATGAAAAAATATTAGCTCGTACAAATCAATATAACAACATACATAACTTTTGTTTTTTGGAAATAGGATAACATTTACAGAAATGAACTAAGAAATTAATCAAATTCCCAAACCTGACCACCGACGACGGCTATGGATGGCAGCGCATCCCAGAGAGTAGGCAACGCGTTATCTTCTCCATTATCTCCGAGTGCAGTGCAAGCTCTCTGAAGTCTGTTCACCAAAGATATCAAACTTTCCATTACTGCTCCTTTTTTGAATCAACACCGAGTAAAAAATGAGCGAGTTGACTCGGCGATCGTAAATCCACCAACTGCAATCCGATATCCTTGAATATATGGGAATTGATCGAGAGAATCTAGAGAGATAGAGAGTATGTAGGTGTTGTTGCAGGGTAGCGATTGAATCGGAAAGAAGAACTTGGAAATTTGAAGAACCGCGTGGACGTCTGTTGGGTGTGTAAATGGGCCATTTTCCTTTTATTTTGATTGTCCGATATGTGGTCGCTGAACATTTAGGAAAGTTGTAATTACATCACTAAATGTTTTTTTTATGTCAATTGGGTCACTGAACTTTAAAATAATTTTTAATTTTCATCCCTAGTCAAAATCCAGTACCTAACGTCTCTCATATTAGGGAAAATTAGGGCTGGACTCTCCAACATATCCCATGATGGTTATGAATCTCCAACATACTTAGATATGTGAGTTTGAGCCCTAAAATACATGTGATTTATGATTGATTGCCTTTGAACTTTAAGTAACGTGAAATAATTAATAGCTATCTTTTAGAAATGTTTTTATTTGTGATATATCCTCCTACTTATTGAAAATCGCAAAATATCTCTCTAATTGAAACATTTTTTGAAAAAAAACCCTCTACAATCAAATTTTTTTATTAAAAAGGGTAAAAATGTTAAAATTAAAAAGTAATAATTACAATTTTAGTATCCAAACTTTTTATTCTTTTACAAATTATACCCGAATTTTTTTTTATGTACCAACCACAATCTCAAACTTCTAAAACCTTATTTTTCACCCTATCCCACCTCATCTTCTCTCCTCAAAACTTTATTATTTTATTTAATCCCTTCCGAAATCCTTCAAAATCCCTAACCTCAAATTCATTATTTTTTCTCTTCATTCCCATGATAGGCTCTCTCACACACACACAACGGTGCTTCACACAAGGCACGATGGACAGTTGAATTCATCGAAGGCAAAAACACAGTAATCCGCCTTAAGAGCTGCCACGACTACTACCTCACGACGGTGGACAAGCCATTTTTTATTGGCATGACCGGAAAAAAGGTTCTGCAAACTATTCCGGCAACGAAAAAGGACACTTCAATTGAATTGAAACATGTAAAAGAAGGGAATTATGTGAAATTAATGACAATGGAAGGGGAATTTTTGAGGGCTAACGGGGAACGTCACCATGTAGGAATTCAATAACTCATGGTATTTCTCATAGAATTGCAACTCAAAACTGAATTTTGTGGGGAGTGGATATTGTGGATATTTCTAATCTTGGGAATGAGAAGAAATGAGAAAGTTGGGGTGAAATTTAGGAAGGTTTTGGAAGGAATTAAATAAAATAATAATGTTTTGGTAAAGAAGATGAAGTGAGATAGGGTGAAAAATAAAGTTTTAAAGATTTAGTATTGTGGGTGGTACATAAAAAAAAAATTGGGTATAATTTGTAAAAAAATAAAAAGTTTGGATATTAAAATTTCAATTATTACTTTTTATTTTGACATTTTTACGATTTTTAACAGCAAATTTGACGATGGGGGGTTTTTCACTCAAATGGTTTTAAATAGGGGTTTTCTGCGATTTCCAATATGTAGGAGGTATATCGTAAATGAAAATGGTTTTAGGGGAATTTTCTACTATTAATCTTAACGTGAAACTTACATTCAATTTTATTATTCATCTTGGTGGATTGGGCCCTGCTACTTGTCCCGAAATTAAATATTGGGTCAAACCAAGGTTTTCCTGGTGGATTTGGCCATGTGGAGACCCCGAGTCATAGATTTGAATATGCTAAAAATCAAAATCTAACTTTTGAAGGATGAAATCCACAATTAGACGTGAAAGTTTAGAAAATCTAACCTTAATTTTCGTCCAAAAATTTACTTCGGGCAAATTATATAAATTTTTTTTCGAAAATATCATAGACAATCCTCACTTCTGAAAAATTACACATATCTCAATTATTTCAAGTTTTAAATAACATATACCTCCCTAAAAACACGTCTCCTTAAAATTTATACAAACCTCTCTTATTTCAACTTTTGAATAGCATATATGTTGACCTCAAATCTTACATCTCCAACAAGACTAACAGGTAGCAGCTTCACATATGCACTTTCCAATACGCTGCGACAAATTGTTAATCATCCGTAGCCTTCTCCGATGTGGGAGAGATGGTCGCGAACACTCTGACAACCAAGTCAATCGACATTTATGAAATATAGTGTGGGACGTTAATGTAAACCACAATGCAATGTATGTATTAAGCCCCTGTTTGGTGGAGATTAAAATTAGATTTTTAGTAAATTTTGATAGAAGTTGATAAAATGTTTGCTTAAAAAGTTGTGGCATCCATAAATATGTAATTGAAATGAATTGTTAATTTTGACTCGGATTAAAATTTAGACTTTAATATGTATCAAACAAAGGCTAAATGGGAGAGTGAGAGAGCAAAGTGTATGGTAATCTTTTTTATGAAAATGCATGTTGAATAGTATTTTAATGAAGAATGCGTGATTAAAAAATAAGGAATTTTTTTGGATTTGCGTCTAATATTATTTTATAAAAAAAATGTGTGACTAAAAATAAAAGAGAGAAAAATGTATTTTAAAAATAATGAAAACCGAACAAGGGCTTAAAATGACAATAAAAGTGAGTTTATATAGTGGAAGAAGTGAAACGATGACCGTTGGATGAAGAGATGGGTGGCCACATCAGCTGGCCAAAGCGTCAACTCCTGGATGTCCATCAATTGATCTATAAGTGAGCGGGCATTTAATATTTTCTCACAAGTAGATTTGTGATTTGACATTTAGACATCTGCTTCAGAGATCTAATATCTATCAATCGTAGAATATTTTATTTTGAAAATATCCTTTTACAAAAGATCTCTTGAAAATTGTGAAGTAAAAGATGCTCTCCATTGAAGAGGAAGCTTGCTACTTTTAACTCTTTTCTTGTAGTAGATATGTCATCTCATCCAAGTCACGGAGGCTGGCCTCTACATGGCACCTCAATAAAAATGATGCATCAACTCGCTACCTCACATCGACCAGATAGGAGGTGATGCGGAGTGTATGCCTATTTAATAACCCACAGATTGTCATGTGTGTAACGATCTAGAGTCTCGTCAGGCGAAGCGTAACAATATATATCCCCTGAGGATTTCTCTTTTGCTTGGTTGCTATTGAATAGATCCAGGCTATCAAATGTCTGGAATTCATTAATTTTTTCTCATGTTTGTAATATATTTTTTCTTTGATACTTTGGGACGTTCAATTGTAACATTAAAAGAAAAAAAAAATCTCTAAAACAGTTGTTAAAATAGCATAATAACCATATTATTCTGCTTGTTCAATTCAGCAAAGAAAGCCAAAAGATAACAACATTGAGTATTGCCTTGATCTGTGTCATCCTCTCCTCCTGGTAATGCTCTGGGCATCGGTGACTGAATGAGTAGAGGTCTTCCATGGTTCACAATATTTATTCTTATCATATAGTAAACATGGACCGCCCGGTGTAATGGACCAGATACAATCTTCGTAACACTTGGCGATTACAAAGTTTGAGTAAAAAATATAGTTGCCAGAGCCATGCGTCGTCTGAATATTGCAGTAGAAGTTTACTTCATACCATAAGTTATCGAATCGAATAGTCTTTTTAAATTCAAGCGTACGAAACCCAAAATTGACGTCCCTGGTAAAGCAGTGAATCCGAATTTTATCACCATTTATATCATTTCTGACTATAAGATTTGTTTCTAATTGAGAGACACAGATTGAGGTGGAGAATATCAAGCCAAGCAGCAGAACAAGTTTCATGTTGAATGAACTCATTCTTTCCCAATTTCTTCTCTCTTTTTGATGTGTATTTATAATTAAATTGAAGAAGTTTTACGGGGTCTCCTTAACTAAAATTTTTATAAATTTTAAAAGATTATAAATTCTCATAAATTTCTTGGATTTCCACAAATTCCTTAAGAATCTCATCAAATGTGGTGCAAATTCAAAAGATTTGGCTTGAAATCCATTCAAATCTTTTAAAATTCCTCTATTAACGAAATCTTTATAAATTTACCAGTCATCGAGAATACCTGAATTTTAAAAGATTTCATTGAATTTTATTAAAATCTCAATTGGGGATAATCAAATTTTAATAGATTTCATTAAAATTCATTAAATTCTCAATTGAAGACACATAAACTTAAAAGAATTTTTAAAATCCACCGCAGTATCGATTGAGGATGCCCTCCTTAATTATAATCTAAGAGCAATTAAGTGCATCACCAAATGTAATCAAAGCGTTTGGTTAACAACACTCGATTCTGCAAATCTTTAATAAGTAATCCTAAATCTGACCACATTATTCACTGAATCTCGTAATACACACATAATCACCTCAATTAATCTCTATTATATTATGGTCAGCACTGACTAAATTTAGATAATCTTCAAATTTTTGATTCTTTGACCAATATTAACGTAAGTATGTTTAATTACAAGCAAAAAACTTGTATGGAAAGAAAATAAGTTTTAGACAATTTGCATGAAAATTAATTGCCTAAAACTTATTTGCATGGAAATTATTAATTAAATTTGTTTAATTAATTTAATTTTCAACCTATAAAATGTCATACTTATCCATCTTTTATTAGTGAGTAGATTAGAGAAAGTAAGATAAATGTGAGAGAGTGAGTGAATTGTCGAAAATAATAACAGACACCTCCCTAAACAAAATGTTTTCCTTATTTTTGTGAAAATTATGGTCATATGACTAAATTTTGAAAAATATTTTTTTATGGGAAAATATCAATCAAGCACTCCAAAAGTAGGAATTTGGGTGAAAAATGACATTTTTTCATGAGAAATAAGGCCAATGAAACACTACGATCATGTTTGATCCTTATTTTCTAATTTTTTTTCTCAAATGCATTTCAATCTTATAAAAAATTGATTTTTAGCTAAATCAAACCGGAGCTATATCGTTAACATATCATGTCTATTCACTACGACTATTGCGTGAAAATCTCCCTCGCTAAAATACTAATAACAAATAAAATCTAGAAAAAAACACATCATTTATTGATAAACGCATAACACTTAGCCCCCTATTTGTCATCCATTTTTTCAAAATCATTTTTTTTTTCTAAATTCGTTTTCAATAACATATTCTTCAAAAGTTTCTATTTCACAACTAATTTTCCTAAAAAAATTCTTTTTAATGGTTATCAAACAAAGGCTTAATGTACAAAATTAAAAACAATCAAGTAAACCAAATAACACTTACTAACTATAAAACTCTATTTTATTCTTCAAGGTCTTTGAACTCTTGAATAAAACTCGTGCAATTGACACCCTCAACGATTTAAGGTTTTCAGGCTCAGACTTAAGCCAAGAGTTTCTTTTTTTCTTTTGAAAACTACCTCTTTAATCATTATATTAGCCAATTGACACGGCTTTAATTGTTGTTGGGCGTGCCCAAATTTGCTCAGTGAAACTCGTGGACTAGAGCCTTTAAGGACATCTGGCCATGCATATTAGGGGAACGATCTATACATGTTTTACATCTATCTATACACCACTATACGCATCATACGCACCCATCACAGACATTTTTTAATCAAAGTCATAACATTTTAACCAACTCACCAGCTTCTACATTTTCCTCTTCCAACAGTTGATCTGCATTATATTCTACATGGATGTGTTTAGTTGCACTTTTGTGGAATTCAAAATCATCGTCATAGACATTGTCATTAGAATCACTTAATTACGAGTCGAGGATTATTAAGTTTTATTTCTTATTGTTTGCACCTGCAATTCAAAGTTACCCAATGATTAGGATCACATACTAATCAAGGTCTCACCAAAATCAATCCAATACACCCCAACTTGAATTCAGAACCTAAAATCCAAAATTACGTTGGCTGTTGGGTTTTGATACCCAATAAATCCCGGGCGATGATGTAAAATCGATGTTTGATAAATTATATATCGACACCACAATTACTTGGACCAATCCTATAACCTACTTGGACCATTTGAAGTAGCCTAACGTTATTAGTGTTGCTCATGGCCCGGCCCATAACCTTGGACGGCTTTAAGGTTGAAGGCCCACTTTGTTGTCTATTGGGCCCCTTTGTGTTTAACCTAAAAGCCCATACTGTCTCCCTATATATGCAATTGTCCATCACTATTTTCAATGTGTGTTAATGAAAGTGTAGGAGCCGTTTTTATTGAGGAAAGGAGAGAAAATCGATTCTCTTGTTTATGCTTTGTGCCTTTGATAATCCTTTTTCTTCCCTTCTTCCTTAACCTTGGTGGCTAAAAATAGTGGCTACTTTCTTCACACCGCGTCCTTTGTGGGCTGTTTAACATTGGAGCAACCGGTTGGGTAGAGAAGTATTGGTTTGGGATTGGTCGTGGATTGTGGTGTCGTTTGGATTGGAAACTGAGCCCGGATTTATTGGTGTTTTGGAACCCAAATCTCAACATTTGCAATAGAAAACAATCCTATAACCAGGACAATAGGTCGTGTAAAAGTTGTGTGAGAGAGAGAGAGAGAGAGAGAGAGAGTAGCAGAACAATAAACTGCAATTGAGACAATGAATAATGGAGCTGGTTGTTGATATCCATAGACAAAAATAACATGTTCCATTCTAATTCCAAATTGATTTAACCCTGTAAAGCATACTCCCAAGACCTATTACAGGCCTCAAAATGGCATTTACTGTACATAAAAGCATCAAGCAAATGGCAAATTCGCGCGCGCGAAAAGGAGAAGGTCCACGTATAATAAAGCCAAACCCCAAGTCTCCAATCTCTGTTCTCCACGTACATCAAGAACCCTTGAAAGTTCCATCTAATTCAATGCAGAGTCCTGTTACTGTACTGTTTTCATGGTCTCCCAACTACTCGTAAATTCCCTATTAAAAGACTTCAGTTACTTGAATTTCTCTACTTCTAGATCTGTAACTCACTATACCTTTTCTCTCTTCAGAATCAAGAAGGTCCAGAAATTCAAAAAATCGAAAACTGCTTTAAATTGCTTGAATCCCCGAAATACTAACTCGTTATGGGAAAACTACGGCTCACCCATCAAACCCTTTTCTTATTTATTCCCAATTTTTCCCAAAGTCACGGGCTTTGCTATGAAATCCTCAAAGAACTGGGTTTCTGTTTTTCAGAAATTTAATGCGCAAGAAACTGGGGTTTTGCAGAATGGTTCATTTGGAGGGGCACTAATGTGTATGACCTCAACAGCCAAGGTTAAAATAAGCCCGATTGTGGGTACATTAGCCGCAAACCCGACTTTTGTTTCGGGTTTATTTGCTTGGGCTATTGCTCAATCAATGAAGGTTTTCTTGAATTTTTGTGTAGAGGGGAAATGGGATTTTGTGATTATGTGTTCCTCTGGTGGAATGCACTATGCTATCTGTACTGCATTAACTACTTCGGTGGCTAATTGTCACGGAGTGGCAGACTCATTGTTCCCGTTTGTTTGGGGTTTAGTGTGATCGTTATGTTTGATGCTATTGGTGTGAGACGGCATGCTGGCATGCAAGCGGAGGTAATTGTTTCCGATGTTACATTTCCTTTGTTTTCCATTTTATAGTTAATTGTTCATGTGAATGAGTATTTGTGAATAAATTTGTATATAATTTGGACATTTGGTACATTGGAAACAAATACCTATGTAGTTGTGCTTCAATCAGTGCTTAAACGATAATTTTAAGCGTAGCAAACATATCGGTGTTAAACTATAGTACATCTTAAAGGATTTAAGGAAATTTATTAGACACTCCTGCTATGAAGAGCATCATGGAATTGAAGTTCCCAAGATCAAAGCTTTCAACTGAATACTCATCATAGCATTTCATGTATTTGTCTCTCTGTAAAACATAGTTACAAGTACTAACCATGAAACTTGTTTCCATACTGCCTGAACACGAGCTATAGCTATAGTATCAAATGTGATATTTTTATTCAAAATTTTTGTAGTCTCTTTAATGACCATTTGGAAGTTCCAAACAAATAGAGTTGTGGTCAAATGAGTATACAACTCCACAGAGCATATTTCCATATCCTGTTAGAGGTCTCAAAATGGCATCTCTTGTTCAAAAAAGCATCAAGCAAATGGTGAATTCTTGCATGAGCACACACGCTGAAAGGAGAAGGCCATACTTCCGCATCTCTGTTCCCCACATACCTCAAAAGCCCTTGAATGTTACATCTGATTCAATGCTGAGTCCTGTTGCTGTACTGTTATATGGACTCTCCTCTCCCCATTAAGAGTCATTAGTTTCTTGAATTTCTCTACTTTTAGTTCTGTAAATTAGTCTTTTCTCTCTCTTTAGAATAAAAAACTACCAGAAATTCAGGAAATTGAGAATTGCTTGTATCTTTGAAATCCTAACTTGTTATGGGGGTATTATGGCTCACCCATCAAATTCTTTTCTTATTTAATCCCAATATTTCACAAAGTCAGGGACTTTGCTATGAAGCCCTCAAAGCAAAAGTAGTGCAGAATAGGGCATTTGGAATGGCACTCGTGTGTGACATCAACAGAAAAGGTTAAAATAAACCCTTTTGGCTAGATTAGCTGTGAAGCTGACTTTTATTTCAGGTCTATTTTCTTTGGCTATTGCAGAATCAATGAAGATTTTCTTAAAAAAAATTATGTAGAGAGGTATGTTTGCCTCTGGTGGAATGCCCTCTTCTCACTATGCAATGTTCACTGCATTAACTATTTCGGTGGCTATTTGCCACGGATTGGCAGGCTCATTGTTTCCAGTTTATTTGGGTTTTAATTTGATCCTTGTGTATGATGCTATTGGCTAGAATGCAAATATTTCCTTCATTTCCCATTTTATATTTAATTGTTCATCAGAATGAGTATTACTTTCCGAATGTATATAAATTGGGACATTTGGTAATTAGAAACCTAGGTAATTTCGCTTCAATCATCAATGCTTAAAAAGCTACTTTCCAAAAAACCTATGTAGACACACATTCATAAAAAGTAGGTTTAAGGAAAAGGTAGTTTGTAAGCTACTCTTAAGCACAGAACATGTTGTTAATAAGTAGCATGCCAAAAATACTCGTGCAATGGAATTTCTCCAAGATCAAAACTTTCAACTGAACACTAATATTTGTATTCCATGTATTAGTCTTTCTGTAAAACATAGTTACAAGTATTGACCATTAAACTAGTTTCCATACTGCCCAAACACAAGATACTGTGATATTTTTATTCGAAAATACTGTAGTCTTCTTGTTTTAAATACTCGAGATGCAAGTCTTATGCCTTTTGATTTGTCACAAGTTAATCCTTGCACCTTGTACGCTAATCAAAAAGGTAAAATGTAGTGTGAGTCTTACAACTCAGGATGTACGGAATGCTGATCCAACAGAGCTTTTCTTGGGCTGGTTGAGAATTGAAAACACATTGATCCCATAATAGCCTCCATGGACTGAAAATCCATAATCTATGCCTGTTTGAACAACTTCATCTTATCTTGTCTTTGTTAGTAAGAATCAATAGGAGGGGAAGCAATCCCCTTAAGAAGTTTTAGAAAGTTGTAGGAGAGAATGAAGAGGTTCACACCATTGGCATTTGTCACGCAGCTTTTCTCATGCCTGTGAAATGCAGTATTGCTGTTACTCAGCAGCATTCGTGGCATGAGGTCTAATATCTGTTTCAACTTTCAAGTATTAGGCTAACATAAGATAATAGAATAGCAGGAAGAGGTCTAAACTAACAATTTTAGATCTTGGAGTGTTGTATCCTGCTTCCTTGTAACTTTTGACTTAAATCAGATGGGTTTTAACTACTGTAATTTTTTTTTATTAATTAAAAAAAAAAAAAAAAAAA
>CAIGRB010101416.1:32472-59646 GCA_903798255.1 Fraxinus quadrangulata
GTACTGAGTGCATACTACAGTTTCTTCTGTGTTGACCATAGGATATCGATACTCTGTCATGTCAACTTGCGCTTGTCCTTGACCTTGGGCATGGTAATAAATGGATTGCCTACGGTTATTGCTTACTGTCTTAAACTTCAAGTCAAAAGAAGCATTTGTATCTTCTTTATGCCCTGGACTGGAGAACTGCAAAGTTGAATTTGCTCGTAGTTGGAAGTTTCAATCGATGTTTACTAATTTAACTTGTTCAAATAAATGACCGATTTAAATTATTCAAATAAATGACGTGTCCAAACTAGATTAGTTCTGGAAGTGATTATCTAGAAAAAGTCTGAGTGGTTAAGAAATGTGTTACTGGTGGTAGGTAATATTTTTGCTTTCTAAATTTGCGAATGGAATATTTCTAGCTGAGACTGCAGGATTATTGGACTGAGATTGTTGGCACTCGTCACCCTTCATTTGATGACATTGATAAATAGATATTTTTGCATTTTCTTAGCGTGTTGAATTAGTTCATGGGAATAAAACCAGTACTTGGCCCGTCAGGGCTTCTTTCTCACACACTTTAACTCAATGACCGTGATTTGATAGTTAGCAACTGGCATGCGACTTTTATAGAGCATGTTTTGCTAAGTTCAAGAGTAATTGAAAGTTACTTTTATGTGAATTTTTGTTTCTTTTCTTTTCATTTAAGTAAAAATAATTACTTATTCTGATAGTAACTCTTACTTTGTTGTCAAGATAAGGGATTCTCTCAATAAAAGTGGAGTGTAGAAACTGAGCCAGTCATGCTGTTGCTGTGGTTCCGCAAGCTTTTTTCTTTCTGGTGATTGCATTTGTTTGGAAGAAGTTTTCTATTAGCTCGCTTTTTGTGTGTGATTATTGTTACTAAACGGCGTATAACTTGTGCAATCAATGTTGGTTCTCAATCTGATCGTTGAGAACTCATTCGAAGGGCATCCAATAAGCCAAAGAAAGCCGCACTCCGTCCCAGGTTCTTGCTGGAGCTCTGCTCGGAATGGTGGTAGCTTGGATATGTAGTCAGGGTCCTAAGCAAATTAGTCGTACCAGTTAATGATACTTTTATTTCGCTAATCTTACAGCCGGTGGACCCCACTGCCACCGGATGACATTACTCTTGAATACCACCACAAAAAGTTCAGATCTTTTTTATGGTATTGTTGCCTCATTTTGGAGTGCTGACTGAACAACACTGAATAGTTTTAAAGAAAAGAACTATCTACCGTGATATTGGCTGTATGTATGCATCGTCATTGTTGATTTTATTAGAGAATATTCAAAATTTCTCTTAACAAAAAAATAGCTGATCTCATCTATTCATCTCTGTTGTATAATTAAATATTAAAATTTAATGAAATTTTGGGAGTTCATAGGAGCCCAGGAATTTTCCCTTTTTAAAAAAAAAAAATAATAATAACAGGAAAAAGACAATTGTGCACTGTGGATCCGCGTAATGTAACTCTCAACTTCTTATAAGAATCTCTTTGTTTTAATTAATGTAACTTTAAATTTCTTCACCTTAAAATCGTAAGTAGCCTAATTTCTAGAGCCTCTAGAAATGTTTATTTTTGTTGATCATACCAGAAACCAGACGTCCTTTAGTTTAATGAGACAAGAATTTACACGATGAACATCGAGTCAAAAGTAATTTCTTGTCCACTATGGTAAGGGCTCATTTGGTCGAGCTTTTGAAAATCCAAAACTAACTTCTAGCATTAATAAGATGCTTTTGAATTTATTTAGATAAATTTTTTTAAAGTAATTTTTTTTTTTAATAATTAGAAGAGCTTTAGAGCATCAAGGTGACTTCTTTAGAAGCTCTTCCATAAGAACAGAAGCAAAAGCTAAAACTACGCCAAATAGGCACTAAGACACTCTTGAGTGCATATTTGGCATGGAAGATTCAAATTAATAGAGCGGGACAGGGAAAAAAAAGGGCTAAGATGTGATTTCAGTTTAACTATACCAAACATGCATTGAAATATTACATCTTATACAAGTATTGAGACTACTATGGATTATGGCTAAACTAGAGGAGAAAAAGATAATCCGTGCTCCTTTTGAAGCTTGAAGGCGGTGAAATGATCACATACCAATTTGGCTCAGCAGGCATTGTGTTCTGTTTCATTGCAATTCGAAACAGCTCATAATTTATGCCTGAAACTACTTGCTCTCACGTCATTCATCTTTTATGAACAAGTTCAACATATTTAAACACTCGGGGATGCTAGCAACTATGAAAGATGTATTTATCAAATTTCCCCGCTACTAATTGCTCCATATCTTGAAGATGGCAGAAGGAAGACGAACAGATACATAAGCTCTTTGTTCATCTTTTATGAACAAGTTCAACATACACCTTTAAATACTCTGGGGTGGGGGGTGGGGGTGGGGTGCACATTTATCAAACTTGCGGCTAGTCTTGGTTCCATATATTGAAGATGGCAGAAGGGAGACAAACAGATTTACAAGCTCTATATCCAAAAATGGCATAGCATGTGTAAGATGCCATTGAATGTCCAGCAGGGGTCTTTTCTTGTTACTTCTGCTCAAAATACTGCAAGTACACATCATATATATAATTTACAAATGGAGGAAAGAATTGGATAACCACCATAATTATTCACACTGAAAATTATTTGTCAAGATTTCAGAAACATAACACCACATTTGAGCGAGCCTATTATTTCAAAGGTTTTCAGTAAGGGTTTTCGTTCAGAAAATGTCACTATTATTCCCCAAACAAGAGAGAAAAAAATAACAACCTTGATGGTTTAATATGCGACTGGATAAAAGGGAAATGATTTCAGAATGATATTAACAGAATCCTTGGTAAGCTCGTTGATTTGTTAATCAGAATATGATTAATGTAAAACAGGCAACTGCTTGTGCATGAGAAAACCAATACCTCAAACGACAATCCTCTGAAGAAATTTCTCATTCACAGCCTCGTACGCCTTTTCAGTTTCCGCTTCGATCTCCTCCTGCAAAAGAGTAAATAAAAAATTCAAAGCAAGAAATTAGAATGACTAATAGCCAAGAAAAACTGAAAACATACAACTGGTATGCTGTCTAACAGATTACCAGGACTAGAACCAGATTGAAACCCATCGAATGTCCATAAGATTCTAAATTACCTCTTGGTTGGCTTGCTGATCCCAAATACGCCCTTCATCAATCCATTTATGTCAACAGAACGGTCCCGCATGATTTTATCATGGTATGTCTTACTACCTATTTCTACGATTAGTTCTTCTACTTCTTCCAATGTTTGGTCCACATTGAGCTGCAGCTGTCCTTTTCTGATGACGGTCACACTGAAACCATTTGCCTTGGCTTCGCGAAAAGCATCCTGCAGAGAATCAGAAAAGGTGAAATACATTAACCGAGTTCACTCCCAAGAAGAAAACTTCTCTTTTTTTTTACCCATTTTTCAGGGGGTGGGGGCGTTTTTCAAAAATATAAAGATAGATAAACATTCACAATCAAGAGTAATCGAAACAAAATTTGTGAGAACATAATCGAAGAAGCATAAAGGTAAGAAATACCTTAGGTGGTCTGGCAACCACAAAGGCATTTCCATTTCCTAGAATTTCCATTTGAGCTTGTATAATGTAACAAAGATTCTTACAATCACCAGCATCCTCAAAAGCAATCATATGATACTGTTTTGGGTCCAATTCAAGATCAGCAGCCATTTCCAGTGAATAAAAACCCACTCTCTGCTCCCCATTTTCTACTGTGTACAATTCTATGCACTGCAAAACATAAAGTCAATAAAAGAATTGATTTAGCAATCACTTTATAAAAATTTATGTCTGTCTGCAATAAAATGAAAAACAAGGGCAAGAAGTGAACTTGTATTATCTTACAGTAACGGAATGATGTTTGCCTTTATTCACATTAGAATGTTCGGATAAACACTACAGGGTAAAAGGATGTACCAGTACGAAGGGTAGATCTAGCCACCACAAATAATCTTCTTCCTTTTCTTCTGCATATTCACGATACTTGCTAACAACAGCTTGAGGTCCAAATAGTTCCATTTCTCTTTTGACCTTGTCGAGTTTTTCCTTAACAAATTTACGACCCTTCTCGGGAATTTTGTCCATTAGGTCAGCTGCTTCCTGTATTTCTTTCTCAGTGATCCATCTATCCAAGTCTTTACCCATATCCCTCATTACACCTTTGACTTCTGGGTCTGTTTCTCCATTGTACGACTCCAAAAATCCTTGGGACCATTTCTTAGTGTGCTGCCAGTACTCCCTCTCAGATCTTTTGCCAGCTCTCACGGAACCATCACTGCCTTCTATAATAGTCTTTGAAGATACTGTAGGCTGTTTCCGAAGCTCTGTACTTATATCAGAGACATCTTTTGACCTAGGCATATTGTCATGAGATGAAGGTTCTTCAGATTTCTGAAGGACATTTTGTTCAGTCTTCTTTATGAGAAATGAATTTTTAATGCTTTCAGCAACAAGTTCCTTTCTCTGTTCTATGAAATTGTTAAGGAACTCGGGATTCTTTTCTGCTGGGGGAACTTTCCACCGAGGTATGATTTTCTCCGGTGGATCATACAAGCTAATGCCGTCTACAGTAACAAAAAGAAGTCATATCAGAAAATCTATATTATAGCACAATAGTGGAAGGCAAAGGTGGATCCAGGATTTGAAACTGGGGTGAATCCATCATTCAACATAATTAGCAAAATTATTGAATTAGTTGGTTTCATTTGGAATACTATTAGTTCAAAGAAGAAAGTAAAAACTTCACCTGCTCCATAATCAAGGTTCTCAATGTTGGAGTGAAAATATTTGTGCAGATTCATTAGCTTCTCATTCTCTTGATCAACTTTCTTCTCAAGGCCAATGAAAAAAGCACATTTATCTTCTTCGTCTATAAGATAAAACGGATCTCTTCCTGAAAGCTCATTTTCTCTAACTTTGAATACAATATCTCTGAGCCTATCATCTTTCATCCACTCGAGTTCATTGTCATCTCCAAGGGACTTAAGCTCTAACTCTTGATTTGTATTTTCCCTTGCGACCCAGTAATTCTCTCTAAAGCCAGCTCCAATCTTTTGTACAATGGGCTCAAGTTCATGAAAATTTTTCTCCATCCAGTTTTCCTTATTTCCAGAAAATGCTAGCTTTGCACTTCCGCCATTAACTTCATTACTATTGGTAGTTTCAGGCATTTGAAGATCAATCCCTGCTGCAATATTTTCAGTACCTTCAGAATTATGCTTCTCGTGTGAAGTTGATGCTTTTTCCGACGAGCTTGAATCTTCATGACCTCTATTTTGACTGCTGAGGCCCACTTCATGACCTGAGGATATCCTGCTATTATTTAGATTATGTAGGCCATTCACTTCTACTTCTGTCACTTCAGAGTCCCCATTGTTAGCTGAATCACGTTCCTTTCCCTCAGAACAGGAATCTTTATGTCTTCCACCTAAAGGAGAAGAGTTGGATAATTCGATTTTGTCATCAGTGGCTTCATTTATACTTGGCATAACTAAAACTGTGTTAAGTTGTTCTTTAATTCTGGCTACAGGTTCTTGATTTACGTCTGCTTTGTCATTCTTTTTAGAGAGGTATTCCCGAGCTTCTTTAACGGATTTTATGACCCACAATTTAGTTCTCACAGAACTTTTATCAGATTGTAAATTCACTTCATTCGAATCTGAGGAGTTAAAACCAAATTTCCCGTTGCTAACCTCATGTGCCGTATTCTCATCGCCATCTGAATTTGACATGTTACAAATCTGCATCGGAATTTCGTCTATTGAAGCTTCGTCAGTAGGAAGTCCACTATTTTCTTCTAAATCGCCAAATGATGTAAGCAAAGTTCCTTCAGAATCTCTAATATCCATTGCCTGTCCATTAGGAAGGTCATTGTGAGAACTCGCACCACCATCCTCTCCATCACTATTGTCCTCTGAAGAACCCTTTTGCTCAAGTTCCCGTGCATGCCTCGCCATTGCTCTGATTTCTTCAATTTTGTCATTAAAATTGTTAGGTTTATAATCCGAATACTCCATTCCTGCCAATTCATTATTCAATACATTTGCTTTAATAATGCTGTTCACAACTTCTTCCTTATCAAGCTGAGGCATCCCCAGAGATACATTAAATGACTCCGTGGAATCCTGCATAACTTCTACACTACCCTTCACCATTTTCTCTTTCTCCATTCTAGCTTTCATCTTCCTCCTCAACATTTCCTTTTCCAACCTCGTGTATTCCTCACTATCTTCCCTGAGAGTGAAGACTTCTTTAACTGCCCAAACCACAAATAAACCACACAATACTATGAACCCAACTCTCGACATTCTTGAAAACGTGCCTGGTTCTATTTTAACACCCTGAATCACGTCCAGAAAATTCAATTTTTCACCTGACATTTCAAACTTCACCACCGAACTATTTTTCGGAATCACCTCACTACCCCTCTCCATTTCTCTAGCCAAATCTTTAGCAAAAGAAATTTTGAAATTCACTTCAGCTAAGTCCTCGGTTTCATTATCGTCCCCTGGATTAACTTGACTTCTTCTCAAAATTTCATCTTCATTCACAACTACCCTTTTAATCTTGCCTTCAGTATCCTGAAAAGCAGTAAATATAGGACCAGTCCCAATACCCCACATTTCAGTATCTTTCTTATACTGCTCAACCCAACTCTCTAACTTATTCCACAAAACTGACTCACCCAAAATCTTACTTCTTGATTCTGTTGCCGGTTCTATAACACTTCCATATTCTCTATTACTATCACCAAAACTCTTATCCAGACTGCTCATTTTGTCTAGATTACTGTTTTCTTTACCATAACTATCAAAATTAGATTCAGGAATATCACCTTTATTGAATTTATGAACTGGGTTTTCAAGATCATTCACCTGTTGTTGCCGTTCAGTGAGTTTCTTCCTCAGATAATTTTGGCGGTTTGTGGGTCTGCCAAAATGAGCTGAAACTTGGAATTTCTTCGAGCGGGGTAAACAGAGGATAAACTGAGGGTGTAAAGAAGGTCTTCTGGAGTTGGGTATGGTTACTCTTGATGGGTATTTCTTGTTTTTCCAAGCGGTGAAGGGGAAATTGTGGGTTAAAAATGGAATTTTAGAGGAAATTTGACAATTTATGTAGACGATAGAGTTCAATGACTCCATGGATGTGAAGAACAACGGTGCCTAAAACCCTGGGGATGTTTTTAGGGATCCAGGGGCGGTGAGAATTTATCTGCAGTGTAAATTTTTAAACTAAAATCGAATTATGCCCTATAATTTTTTTTTATTTTTTCAGTAAATTTCTAAAATAATTTCAAGAATTTTGTTTTTTGGCAAAGTGCATAAATCCATTTATCGGAATGCAGTATTCATTTTAGGACGACTCATGGCACGGTTGTGTACAACGTTAAAACTTGGTATATGCATAATCCAGTTCAAATGCAGATCATGTATTGGTCCCAAATATTGTACGCATGGCCTTCAATGAGAATTTATTCGTTTTGACGTTCGCTTGAGATAAAAAAGGAAAATTAAGTTTTAACAAAAGAAAAAAGCAAAAGTTCAGACAGAAGAAAATGTATACTTTCTATGCAACTTTCAACAATATCTGTATTGAACTTGCAACATCGGCAATTTCAAAATAAAAGCTTATTGGTCAAAGCTGAAACCTCCAGAACATATACATAACACTTCTTGCCAACGTTAAACATATCGAACCACTAATAACAATTAACTGAAAGTTCGACATGAACAGGAAAAAGGTGAAACAACAAAGCAACATTTAACTTCATAGATTTGGTATGCACACTCCTCCATCTGGATTCTGCTGTTCCTTCCATATTCGCCCTGTTACACGAAGCTTAAGCTCTTTCCTATCTCCTCCCGAGAAAAAAAGTGCCATATTACGCTGTACAATGAGGCCATCATGGCTGTCCCGAACTTTTCTGTGACTATCCCGAATGCTCCGTGGGGTGCCTTCCCAGATAAGTTTCCGGCCATTCCCCCCAACCTCCAAGCTATAACTGTAGTTTCGAGCCTCCACTTCGTCTCCCATGAATCGAAGAAATGCCATATAAACAGGAGCAGTACCAAGTTGAAAAGCTTCAAAATGAAGACAGAAATACTGGCCAAAACAATGGAAAACCTGAAAAAAATGATGGGCAAAGCCTTCAGCAGTTACAACCCACGAGGACAACAACTGTGTACATACTCGATGTTCCAACGGGAAAACAAGAAAATAATCAACAAAGTTTGGCATGGATGTGCTGGGTTCAAGATTAACATTGATGTCGCAATAGAATGAGTTCTATTAGATAATTAATCCAAGCATTTCCAAGTAATGAGCGTGAGCGTGGTCGTGGTCGTGGGCGTGGGCGTGAAGGCGTGATTAGCTATGACTATGAATAAATTACAAATATTATTATTTTGTTCCGAATGGAGTTGCAACACGGCAAGTTAGAAAAGGGAGTGACCAAAATTAACATGGTTTCATGATCTCGTCACATTAGATCTCCAAATAGATCAAGCAATGCACTGAACGGGTAATGGCAAGACGGATTTATGTAGACAACCCTAAATTCATTGGGAATAATTGTCTCACTGGAGTTGCAACACAACTCTAGATATAATCACACAGCAAGTTGTTTGGTGAACCCCCTTAAATCCTGTTGCTATGAGCCATTGAAGAGCCTAATGAGTCTAATGGGCAATAAATCCTTGAAGGTCCATTATTTATTATATGTAGCACCATTTCAGCAACAAAGATGAGATAAATCCAAACTAATGAGAAGGAAAAGAGTATCCTTACAGTCAGCATCCACGTAGCGTTCTCCACATCTTGAGGATTTGATTTAACATAGCGGTGATTGAATGTGCAACCGGAGTGCATATCAACCTTGTGATCATCTCTCAAATGGGAGACCAGATGTGGTATATCCCCGACTACAGAGCACTCCGAGCCAGCATATGGGCAATTGTAAGGCCTAAAATTACAAACCACCTCATGCTTCAACTTACTGTAGTACGGAAAGATCTGTGGGCATCCAAGGGAGAAATACTTGCAAGGAAGTTCAAGTGATTCAGCAACTTTTTCAAGCGCTAAACATCGAATGTCACCAAGTTCTTGTCTACAAGTGGGACATTGATTGTGAACTCGTACTTTACAGGTGGAACAGAGAGTGTGACCATTGTGGCACTGCAGTAAAAAGAAGCGATCTGAATTTATAGAGCACTAAAAAGCAATCAATATTGTCAACAATCATCAAAACAAAACACAAAAATATATATAAATTCACTCGCACGCCATTGTGAGTGCATTTGATAGTGTTGTTCTGCTTAGTAGATTGTACCAGCTTCTTTTGATAATGTCATGTCAAGACAGCTCATAAAATGCATTTTGTTCCATTTAAAAAGAAGTACAAAAGACAATAACAACAAAAAAGACAGGTTCAAGGTATTGATATTAAGAGGAGCTGCATGGTTCAAGTTTTAGGTCTGCGGAATATGTCTACACATATATTATCTGTGTTCGCATGTTTTTCTATGACTTGAAGTAAAGCCTATTTTACAGAAAAAAATGTATTAGAGCTTATACCAGAGACACAATAGTTGATATCTTAGAGACCCTTGATGAATAGGGGAGCCACTATTTCATGTCAATGGCATCCAGATGAATATGCACTTCGGACTGCTAATTCATAAAGTGAAAGGAATATGCCTAAATTCATTTTAGCTAAGATAACATGGAAAACTTTCTTCCAAGAAAAACAAGGTAGCACCACAACAATGATTGAATGAGACAAGTGATGGCAAAAATGTAAAAGCTCCTTGTGCATCCGGGATACACGTTACACCACGATTTTGAATTAGAACACAAATGTCAAGAAATGACATATCTATTCACTCTATAAATAACCAAGCCGGATCTAATGTATCATAAGGGATTTGTCTTTTCTTTGATCAAGAACAAATTGATAAGAAAATAGCAAAAGGAGGCAATTTGCAAAGGAAGGAAAGTCGACTATGGCCCACTTAGTGATCACTATGTTTTCAAACCTGGACCAGGCTTCAAATTGGAAACCGTAAAGGGTCAAGGTTTGATGGGGTCGAACTGGAGGCTAAGAAATAAATAATTCGATTATAAAATTCTTTCATTGCTGCTCGATTAAATTTTCATATCAACAATATCAAAATCAATTCAAAGAAGGAAAAAAAATACTACAATTCTTCGCCTCTTTGATATTTGAGCATTGCTGTCTCAATATAGTCAAATATGCTCATTTTAAAAACAAAAAATACCCACATACAACACACACTCTCTCTAAAAATATAAAGTACCCAACACCGCTCTTTTTTTCTCTATCATTGGAAGAGCTAAACAGGAAAAATGAAAGGGAAACTCAAACGGCACCACAAGCCAATCTGCAATGCCCTTATTCCATTTCTTCACCATTCGCCTCCACCTCTCCTTTTTATAGTTGGACAGCTTCTTGAAGGGAGGAGTTAAAGTCTCTTAGGTGTCGGCATCACACATATAGCAAGACAATGATTGAATTGGATTCGATTGAATGGTACCAACGAAATCAAGTTAGCACACCCCTAGGGATANTTTGATAGTGTTGTTCTGCTTAGTAGATTGTACCAGCTTCTTTTGATAATGTCATGTCAAGACAGCTCATAAAATGCATTTTGTTCCATTTAAAAAGAAGTACAAAAGACAATAACAACAAAAAAGACAGGTTCAAGGTATTGATATTAAGAGGAGCTGCATGGTTCAAGTTTTAGGTCTGCGGAATATGTCTACACATATATTATCTGTGTTCGCATGTTTTTCTATGACTTGAAGTAAAGCCTATTTTACAGAAAAAAATGTATTAGAGCTTATACCAGAGACACAATAGTTGATATCTTAGAGACCCTTGATGAATAGGGGAGCCACTATTTCATGTCAATGGCATCCAGATGAATATGCACTTCGGACTGCTAATTCATAAAGTGAAAGGAATATGCCTAAATTCATTTTAGCTAAGATAACATGGAAAACTTTCTTCCAAGAAAAACAAGGTAGCACCACAACAATGATTGAATGAGACAAGTGATGGCAAAAATGTAAAAGCTCCTTGTGCATCCGGGATACACGTTACACCACGATTTTGAATTAGAACACAAATGTCAAGAAATGACATATCTATTCACTCTATAAATAACCAAGCCGGATCTAATGTATCATAAGGGATTTGTCTTTTCTTTGATCAAGAACAAATTGATAAGAAAATAGCAAAAGGAGGCAATTTGCAAAGGAAGGAAAGTCGACTATGGCCCACTTAGTGATCACTATGTTTTCAAACCTGGACCAGGCTTCAAATTGGAAACCGTAAAGGGTCAAGGTTTGATGGGGTCGAACTGGAGGCTAAGAAATAAATAATTCGATTATAAAATTCTTTCATTGCTGCTCGATTAAATTTTCATATCAACAATATCAAAATCAATTCAAAGAAGGAAAAAAAATACTACAATTCTTCGCCTCTTTGATATTTGAGCATTGCTGTCTCAATATAGTCAAATATGCTCATTTTAAAAACAAAAAATACCCACATACAACACACACTCTCTCTAAAAATATAAAGTACCCAACACCGCTCTTTTTTTCTCTATCATTGGAAGAGCTAAACAGGAAAAATGAAAGGGAAACTCAAACGGCACCACAAGCCAATCTGCAATGCCCTTATTCCATTTCTTCACCATTCGCCTCCACCTCTCCTTTTTATAGTTGGACAGCTTCTTGAAGGGAGGAGTTAAAGTCTCTTAGGTGTCGGCATCACACATATAGCAAGACAATGATTGAATTGGATTCGATTGAATGGTACCAACGAAATCAAGTTAGCACACCCCTAGGGATAACAAATTGATCTTCCGCAATAGCTCATATCGATAGGAAGGTTTGGCACCTCGATGTCGGCTTTTTGCCGACAGGGGGCGCATGGTACTTCTCGAACCGTTTTCGTTGTTCTATAATACGTACCAATCTGCCCTTTCTTTTTAACCCTTTTGTTTTCACACAGGCACATACTCACAAGGTGCGTGTCGAGGAAGATAATAAAGCACTCAAGAAACTAGCTTATGAAGATGGGTGAAGACTGAAGATGAAGAAGATTATTCAATGAATTTCCTTCTTTTAGAAACTGAATCGTAAAAACAGTCTGTGCAGCCGGTTCACCAACTTTTTTTCCGGTTTCTTTCTAAACAGTTTTAGCCATGTAATCCAACCAGTTCTTGGTTTCCAGGCCGAACCGACCTGTCTGGTGCGTTTTTGAATACATAGGCTAATCATTCAATACACATCAACTATTCAGGTTCAGTTAATAAGAAGGATTAGAAAAACACAAGGTAATTACCTTGAAGTATGAAAGCAACAGTTACAGATCTAAGGCAGTCGCTTTAGTTTCATTAAAAGAATAGTTGGGCATTTAATGGTTGAGGGGAAAAATCTTGGCATGAACAAGAAGATGCCTATTTCATCTTCTTTCTTTACTCTGCATTCTAGGTGTCATATCACCATGGCTAGAAAGGCAATATTTGAACACCAGAAGCCCAAGAAGAAGTGGAAAACTATGAGCTAAACCCCTTATTTGCAAATTGACTTCACAAAGACCTTTTGTTACAGCATCAAACATATTTTTTTTTCTAAAACCAGGGGTAGAGGTATAAAACAGCATTGACTAAGTTAAAATTCTGCATCCTAAAAGCACATTTTTAGTCAATGACAGCCAGAATCCAAAATTCTAACAGAGGTTCTTTTATTGTACTATAATAATATCTCCATTTTTTACCAAAAAGATTCATTGCCGCATTCAATTCAACCTACATCAGATCGTCACCATTTCAGTCGAAAAAATAACAGATGAAGACAGATAACAAAAGCTGATGAAGACAGATAACAAAAGCTCACAACTTCAGTATAAAGTATAAGATACTCATTTCTTGATATCAAATAAATGATGAAAGAATTTAATGATTTCATAAGGAATTTGGACAACTAGTGCCTTTTCAGATCCATAATCATGCATGGCTCTTTTGGCCTATGGCACAGATAATGCCGACTGGCATAGCTATAATGACCATTTAAACATTAACTTCTTCGAAAACTTTAATGCTAGCCCAGGCTTAATGCTCCTTTAACTATCTCTTCCAAACTCAGTAATCCACATATGAGATATGGTCTATTTTTCTGTTATATTCTTTCCAAACTCCCAAGTCATAAAATGCTCCCAAGTTTCCTAGATACATTTATCACTGATCGGTTTAATGGTATTCACCTTACATCGGATGAAAATCTGAGAGAGAGATTTGAGATACCAATTCAGATACCAGTTTTTCAGCAGCATGAACATGATACAAGACAACTTTTTTGAAATTGACAGCAATATAGCTTATCTGAAAAAATAAAAGGCTATTAATCCATTATCCTAACACGCTCTTCTACAAACCGAATTTGCTGCATCAGCATCAACTGTATGCAATAAATAAAATGGGGGAAAACCCGAAAACCCATTTTTTCAATTCCTAATAAAATTCAGCAATTTCCAAAACCTGGAACCCAAATTCCAATCAATACACCCTCTTTAAAAGCGTCTACATATTATATAGTATTGCTAAGATCAAACAGAAAAAGCTACAATCTTGCATCGATTAACACATCAAGATAGCTATGGATAACCCAAGTTTCTTCAAAATGAACCAAAATAACAAGAAAGAATAGAATCTTGAATGAAATCAACACAGACCAATTAATCAAAATTGGAAAAATAAAGACAAAAAAGGCAAACCTGGTGGATAGGAGGGTACATAGAATTGGTACAAACAGGGCATTCAAGAAGCTCATGGACACTAGAGCCTGGATGAATCACCACACTGTTGAGATTATTAATGCTAGATGTCTTGGAAGAAGAAAACTGAGAGTAAGTACGAGGGTGGGGAACCTGATCCTCATCAATCCCTTCAGTGGATGATATGCATTCAATTCGAGACTCCATTCTTGCAGATCCTTTTCCTATTTTTCTTTGACAAATTTGTAGATCAAATATTGTACATTACAAGTAGTTTTTGAAGTGGGTACATGGATTTTCTTGATGGGTATTTCTCAGTCATGGTTTCGAATCGGTTATCAGTAAAATCTGGAGAGAGAGAAGAGAGTTCTCTCGAAGATACTTCCCTTGAGAGTCTTTTACCATTTTTGTTAAGTGAGAGAATCTGAAGGGGTGGTTAGATCATGCCCGGGTTTAGGCCCGAGTTTACGCATTATTTTGAGTTAATTGTCCCGTGGTCATTGAATTTATGTTTATCTTTTTTATTGTTCACTAAAATTTAAAATATCAAATTTCGATCATTAAATTTATTCAAATATTGAACATTACTCACGGCATAATATTCATTTTAAACTTTTAATGGAATTAATGATGTGGCAACGAAATATACATTTAACTTCTTGCATACCGTTAACAAACTGTCACATAAGAAAACATTTTTCATTACTCACTAAACTTTGAAAACATCATTGATTGCTCACTAAACTTTCAAAAATGTTTCAATTGCTCATTAAACTTTGAGATGGTCGAATTATTGTCACTAAACTTATAAAAATGACTTCGTCCTATTATTTGTTCAATTTATTGTGTGTTTCATTGCAAAATTCAAAATTTAATTTAACAATGAAACACACAATTTAATTTATTTATTACTTTTATGCGACCAGTGCGCTTGCGATACATATTTTTAACTAACAATAGATTGATGTCATTTTTATAAGTTTAGTGGACAAAATTCGACGATTTCAAAGTTCAATGAACAATCAAAAATATTTTTCAAAATTTAGTGAGCAGTCGAATGCATTTCTAAAATTTAGTGAGCAATGAAAGATGCTTCAATTTTTTTAGTGGCCAAATTTTGACTTTCTCTGAGTTCAGTGAGCTATCGAAAACTTTTTCAAAATTTAGTAATTACTTGTCTTTCTTACGTGCAATTTATTAACGACGTGATAGTGCATTCCAATAGTCACGCCACTAATTTCGTTAAATGTTTGAAATTGATGTTATGCCATGAGCAACATCAGGCATTTGAATAAATTTAGTTGTCAAAATTCGATATCCTAAATTTCAGTGAGCAATCGATGACGCAATTATAAATTCAGTGACCATTGGGACAATTAATTTCATTATTTTATAATAGAATTTGTGAAAATTGATTTTTTTTTTTAAAAAAAATAGATGATTAAAAAGTAGAATAAAATTTAATTTACGTGTAAAATTATTTTATTAAAAGAATATCGTAGAAAATGAGTTTAAGATAATTGAATTTTTTAAAATGATGCTTTTAGAAATGTTTTGAAAAGAACTCCATTTTTTTTAGGTTTAAATTGGAAACTACCTTGATGTTTCAAAAGTAATTGAAGTTTAATAAAATTTCACTTCACTTTAGCGTTCTCCATCCATCACTCGTTAAAATTTTCGTAGTTTGTTTTGATGAATCTAATTACATGATAAATAGCTGGCCAATTCTCTCAAACCAGTGATGAACTGAGAACATTTTGACAAAGTTCATTAATGTTTCAGCAACATTTTTAAAGTCCAGTGAGGTATCGATGACGCGACCCAATATTTAATTATTTTTAGCAATTAACCTATATGAGAAAATGTAATGCGACTTTAATGTTAGTTATAATTCTAAGCTTAAATCGTATAGTAAATCCATTTTTTATTTTAACAACTTTTTGGGGGTCTAAAATATCAACATTTGGCCATTTTTTTGACAAAACATATCCTAAATTATTGTATTTTATGTTAAATTAGGTTAAATTCAATGGTTGAACGATGAATTGGAAGAAACAAAAGAAAATCAAGGAAAATGATAAAATGCAAAGTTTGAGGACCAAATTACAAATATTCAATAGTTAATTCGGACTACAAGACGATACTTTAAATATTTATAGGAGACAATTGAATGAAATTAGAATGTAAAAAGGAGTGGAATATGATCAAAATATTATCAAAATTAATTTTCAATCGTACAAATTATATTCCAAATTTTTAGTTGAAGATTGAGACTGATTTTTGGCATAGTAAACTTTTGAATTGGAAATATTATACTTCTATCAATGTTGTAGCCCTTTGAATTATCTTTTCAACACACTTTGAATCATCTAAATTGGATATCGGGTTATAAATTTTTGGACAAAATACTAACCGTTGTGCAGAGACAAAAAAATCAGCATGAAGACTATTTTCCTTATTCGATTGGAATTCTTTTGGAAACCAATTTAGACGTGATTTTCAATCAATTTTTCACTCCTACAAATACCTAACAACAGAATACATATTAGAGACCTCTTATATACATCTTATACTCCAATATTCATCAATTATTATCATCAAATGATGAAAATTCATAATTTTTGTGACAGAATTGAAGGGACTTGCAAGAATTCAATCAAGTAAAGATTCAAACTTAATTTTTGAGTAAAGAAGAGCAGGCGCAAGTGTATCCATCAAGAAACCATTGAAGATATTTAAAATTTCAAGATTCATCTTCTCAATTTATCAAAAATTCGAGTTATGTCTTTTCACTTAAATATGATTTCTTGTAATTTTGATACGTTAGACTAGCCTTATGTATTGCTAGGATGAAATGAACCCTTCTTATGATATTTTTAGTTTTTAATGAATTATTTTGTCTTTAATTTGATTTGATTTGTGGATGTTTATTATCGTTTTTATCATTTTTTTAATTGTTTGATTACCAATTGAATTGTTAGTGGATTTTATTTTTATCGAAAAAGACAATAGGATTTAAGCACAATATAATAAACATTATGTAAGGTTCGATAGAGATATACTCTATACTTTATATGGTTTCAATATGTGTTCTAACACTTATTAATGCATGTATCATGTTTGCATCTTTCATCGAGAGATAGAAGGGTCACACGAGGGGAATAAATTTGATCGTTATCGAGAGAGGTTTTCATTTAAATTAAGAACATTGACCAATATGAATGATTTCAAATTATCACTTTAATTGTTACACTAAAATGGAATAATAAGGGAGATTCGACATCTTAACAATGCATCTCACATATTTTAAAAACATATTTACTTACTTTCATTAGCTTAACTGATAATTTAGAGATTAGTATAAAAAATCACAAAATTTGTTTGCTATTCGATTAAACATGCCATTAATTTTATTTCGATCAAACATGTAGTTCTCATGAGTTCGACACTCTATTCATCATTATATTGCTTGACCACAATCTCGTATACTTTCGAGTTTTCAAAGAATCAAATTTTTGGCGCCATTGTCAGGGACTATTGTATTTAATAGTTTTAATTAATTTTAGCTTTAATTTAAATTTTTATCGCTTATTTATTTAATTTTATTTATTAAAAAAATATTACAGTGTTTTCTATTTTTTTTTCCTTTTCAGGACTTTGTATGTAAAATTTGAGATACGGTGATCTTGCTCAATTTGATTTGAAAATTGAACGATCATTGGGGTCGAGAAAAAGAGAACAATTAGAAGTATACCAAAAACAGCAAGCAGAGCTCATAGCAGAACAAAATCAAAATCAAATTGCCATAAGGGCTAATGAAGAAGCAGCACATCCAATTACGGCGGTAGAGAACGAGAATGCTAGGTTCCATCGGTCGTGGAAAATCAATCCAGTATCGTGTATCTGGCATTTTGTGAGGCAAATTTTCAGTTGAGGACGGATGTGATCAATATGTTCCAGAATGCATTACAATTCTTTGGGAGGGCTACTGAAAATCCCAATACTCATATCTCAAGATCTCTAGACATGTATGCAACAATAGAATATTCAGGGGTTTCAAGTGAAGCAATCTGGCTGGGGCTTTTTCCTTACACTTTAAGAGATTCAACTAAGGAATTGTTGAATATTTTTCCTCCTCATAGCATCACCAGCTAAACAATTTGAGCTAGAAATTCCTCAACAAATATTTTCCACCAAAAAGGATTATCAGGTTGAGGGATGAAATAACTACATTTTCTCAACTCAACTAGGAGTGCTACTATGAGGCTTGGAAAAGGTACAAGGAGTTGCTCCGTCAATGTACACAACATGGGCTGCAAAAATGGCTCCAAGTTCAATATTTCTACATTGGGCTAAATCCGACAAATAGGGCTAATGTTGACTCCGCATGTGATGGATCTATTACAAAGAGTACAACGAATCAAGTCTATCAGATCATGGAGGATTCATTAGTGCACTGTGGCCAACAGAAAGAATATGTGTACAGAAAGTAGTTGGGATACATGAGGTAGATCCATTGACAGCAATCTCAGCGCAACTGACAGCTTTAGCTCAGATAGTGGAACAGATGAGTGCAATTCAAACAACCAGATTGAGATGCAAACATTGTGAAGGGAACCACGAGAACATAGATTGCAATGTGGGCAAGCCGGTTGTCCAATCAGTAGAAGATGTTAACTACACACAAAATTTTCAGAGGCAGCAAAATAATCCATATCTTGTTGGAGAAATTATCCCAACTTCTCATGGAGTAATAATCAGAGAGTTCAGACCACACCAAAGCAGACGTCTCTGCCAGGTTTTTAGCAGACTGAAAATAAATTTTCATTAGAAGATCTTATTACTAAATTGGTAGAGATCTCTACACAACACATACAAAGAACAGATAATGCTTTTCAAGTTTAGGGAGCTGCCATCAAGAATTTGAAAAATCAAATGGGATAAATAGTTAAGGCACTCTCAGAAAGACAGCCAGGAGCACTGCCAAGCGATATTGAAATAAATCCCAAGCAGTAGGCAATGACAATAAAAGTTGTAGAAAGTGATGAGATTGAAGCAATCACTACATGCAGCGGAGTTCATTACTGAGATAAACATGTGACATTACTGAAAGGGAAATATCTAGTTTTGTCAATAAAATTCTGTACGAGAAAACCGTGTGGGCCTGCAATAATAAAACTTGTGTAATTAGCATGGAAAAAGGAATAAACATGTAGAGAGCTAAATGAAGAGGGAACTTGGCTGAAAAGGAAAAAATTGCGCTAGGTTGTTGTATAGGAGCTCTGCACTTTATCTCAAAGACATTAATGGACAACGAGCATTATATTCTAAATTCTCGATGAAGCCTTCGAAATAGGAAAGCTCGAAAAGACTTTTAAACAAACATGTGCTACAATAGTCTGAATAGAGGGTAAAAATCATGTACGAGTGAGATAACCCTCACTCCACCTTGTATCCTAATTAAATAAGCGCAGAACGTCCCAAATGTTGTCTATACTACATGCTTGCATTATCTCGTGTTTCATTTCAGCAAAATATGCAACAAGATGCATTCAAAATAGAGTAAGCCAAGAAAGCTTCACTGTACCTATAGATCACAAGGGGTTAATTTTTAACCCTCACTTAACCTAGGTTTTTACTTTCTATTGCCACACTAAGATCACAAGTATTCAATGTAAAGTCCAAAGAAATGTGTGATAAATTGATCTTATGGCATAGTCTTTTCATCTTTTTTCGATACGTTCCGAGGTAAAATTAACCTTGTAGCGAGTGTTTTGTCGAACAAAATGAAAGGATCACGTTTCAAAATGTACCTTATTGAGCTCTTGAATAGCTAATGATAAATCAGGACATGACCATTGACTGCTTAAGAACGAGTCATTGTCCAAATTTCTCAAAGAAACCTCACAACCTTCCCCATCTTTACATTTTAGAAAGACTGCCAGTTGTTTCTCTCCCGGTGAGTAGAGGACACCATCTCATCGATGCTGTCAAATAGTAAGTTACATTTTTGAAAATAACTCTTACTTTATTTTCAAGCTAAGTAATTTAGTTTAGGAAATATATATTATCTAAACATGTTCCGAAAATGATTTACAGAAAAAAAAAAAATGTAAATGTAACTCACTTTTATGCTTGGCCAAACATGTTAGGATTTTTTGGGTTTGAATTAAAAGTTCCCTTCCTTCCAAATTACAGCAAAAACTAATATATATGTCCAATGAAAAAAAAAAAAGAAAAAGAAACACACACACACACACACAAAAACACAAATCTTTAACTCCTAAAGAAATTTAGATACAGTCAAGTGTCAACTTACGATATAAATATTAGGTTGATAGTTCAATTAAAGAATGATGTAATGTATAAAATTTTTCAATTTCTAAAACTGGTGACGATAAAACTTTTTGTATTGTCTAGTGTTAAGAGTCCCATTTTTTTTTTAAAGAAGATATTTTGTAATAGTGATTTCTTGAAGAATATGTAGTTATGAAGTAGATAAATGTTTTGGGTTTGTAACAAATTATTATTTTGAAAGAATGTTTTGTTAAAAATGATCTGGAATAAAAATTAGTTTTTATAGAATGGAGTTAAAAAGGGGCTTAATTTTTTTTTAGAGTCATATGACCTCCATAAAATGAGATAAAATATTTTTTTTAAACAATAAATATTTTACTTGAGGAGTATGAGATAAAATATTTGTTTCTATAAAATGCATTTAATTTTTAGAAAAAAATATAAAAAATTATACAATAACTTAAATGCATGCCAGGTGATATAAGACGGCATTAATAAATATCCATGATGACTAATGATGTGAGAACTACTTGATATACACTTTATGTAAAGAACCACATGATAGGTTGTCTACCCCTACATGTGGTCTACCACCATGAGGTGCTCTACATTCTCATAATAGATCATCTACCACAATTGAGTGCTCTACGTTCTCATGATAGACCGCGTACCATAATGGGTGCTCTACGTTCTCATGATAGACTGCGTACCACCATGGAGTGCTCTACGTTCTCGTGATAAACCACCACCACCATGGAGTGCTCTACATTCTTATGATCAATCGCGTACCACTATGGGGTGCTCTACGTTCTCATGATAGACCGCGTACCACCAGAGGTGCTCTATATTCTCATGATAGATTGCCTACCACAATGGGGTGCTCTACGTTCTCATGATAGACCACCATCGCCACGTAGTGCTCTACATTCTCATGATAGACCGCCTATCACAATATGGTGCTCTACGTTCTCATGATAGATCGCATACCACCATGGAGTGTTCTACGTTCTCATGATAGTGTTCTACGTACTCATGATAGATCGTCTATTACCTTGTGGCGTTCTACGTTTACATGGGCTGATGCCGTCGACCCCTATGAGGCCTTCAACGCTCACCTACGCCGTCTAGCACTACACGGCTGTCGACCCCCATGAGATCTTCTACGTTCACACAGGTAGCCACCACCATGTGGCCAATATTATACTTAACCATACAAATAGCAATGAGCAAGACGAAAACCAACCAACAGCGAACGTGAGCATAACCAACCGCATGACGAGTGGGGGTCACCACAATAGAACGTGGGAAAAGTGGGAAGGCTTACGTGGGACACGTGGCACGATTAATCGTAGAACTGAGCATTTCATCAAGTACCTATAAATACCCCCGAGGTGATAAATGTATTTTTTCTTGGAACCCGAACTGTTTGAACTCTCAATATACTTTCCTCAAGCACATACTAATTCTCACACTGGAGGTACAACGGGGGAGAAAGTCCCGACCTCATTTTCAGGTAACATTCGTTGATCGGAGCAGCCGAAACATCCCACACGAAATCATTGTCGTGGTGGCAAATTTTGTGATTATTTCAGCAGCCGGAACACCCCACACGAAATCATTGCCGTGGAGGTAAATTTTGTGATTATTTCACTAGGCATTTGCTATTACTCATATATGATGTGCCATACGAATTAAAGATATGTCGTATGGATTAAAGATATAGTACTCGTTTGGTGGAGATTAAAATAAAATTTTTGATAAATTTTGATAAAGATTGATGAAATGCGTGATAGAAAAGTTGTAAATCTCACAAAATGTGTGATTAAAATTATTTGTTAATTTTGATTTAGATTAAAATTTGAATTTGATTTTTTATCAAACAGGAGCATAAATCCAAATCCATATATATTATGTGTGTGTGTGTGTGTGTGTGTGTGATGTATTAATCAAATACACGAGATGATGTTTTAATTACTTGACAATAATCTTGTTCAGTATTCCTATTTCTTTATACTAGTAGTAAGCATGTGCATTGTATGTCTTATATATTAGATAAATTATATGCATAATATTTTATATATATATATATATATGAAATTATGTTTATAATGTGAAAATGTTGAATAAGCTGAAATATAATGTTTTGATTATAATAACATTTTTTTGTACACGATATTTATTTTCTGTTTTTTACCAAGACTTTTGTTGTTTGCATTGAAATTCCGCATGAAAGTTGCATCATCCTCTATGTAAAATTTTGCTCCATTACTAAATTGGATCAAGTATTGTACAAATCGATTGTCATTTTGAGCACGCACATTTTGATTTAGTTGCAGCTTTTTCATTTTCTCCCAAAGATAAGATCTAATCAAATTTTGATTAATTGTTTGTTGTTCTGTTGCTCTTTGGACAACATGTAGTATTTGGCAAAAATCTCATCCGAATACAAAAACTTCTACCAAATGGTTTTGGATTCTCCAAGATATCTTTTAAAGTTTTATCAACAATTTCTATTGTATTTTTGTTGGCCATTAGTACTTCAATTAAATAAATATATGATTTTCAAAACTTTACAACTCACAAAACATTCCAAAAATAAAATCTGGTCCAAGCATTATCGTTGATGATATCATAACAAGAAAAATTAGCAGATGAATCCGTTTTATTAATGTCATGAGCTCATATGAATTTTCTTGTGATTTCTCTGTTCATTTTATACATTTAGATGTGCTTGTATTAGTTTGTATTTGATCGCTCAATTATATTTAAAAATTATGGGGTCAAATGTATTCCTTCAATGTTTTCCATAGGTAGTCCCTAGCCTCGATGTAGGAAGAGGGTTGTAGTGGGTCGGTGGCCAACACATGACTTTATTCAAACTTTGAACCGAGCAAAATAATAAAAGAGGGTTCATGTAGCGAATTTTTAATTTATTTGAAATAAGATTTATTTTGAGGTTGTTTAGGCCACATATATAAAAAAATGGAACATTCAATTCTTTGTTTCCATTTGTCAAGGGGATCATCTTTTAACTTATTTTTTTCTCAAAACTGAACATAACAAGCAATTGCAGGAAAAAACCTTTTTTTCTTTTTTTTTTTTAATTTAAAAAAAAAGGCAATTATAGAAAACTATATGAAGTAAGCCTAAGCCCACTCTTTTTGACAAAATTTTCCAAACTGACACCGTTTAAGTGCTGATACAAGCACATGATATGTTTTACTGTTATCATTTTTAACCCAAACAAACAATGCAAAGATATACGAAAATATTAAACACTTAAAGCTACACAATTTCAAACATTTTGAAATATTTTTAGAACAATGCAACATATTTAGCCCTTGTTTTGTAGGGATTAAAACCCGATTTTTGTAGATTTTGAAAAAAATTGATGAAATGAATGGTTGAAAATTTGTGGATCCTATAAAATGTGTTGTTGAAATTAATTATTGATTTTGACTTAAATTAAAATTTGAATTTTAAGTTTTACCAAACAAGAGCTTAGCTAATTTACCAAAACATAAAGGGATACACAAGCAACTCTTGACATTCAAAACCCTTCCATGTTGTATTATAAATTAAAACAATAATTGAATAGTAGGTTATAAAACTTTTTAAATTCTAATAATAATTGAATGATGAAATGTGAATTATACAAAGTTAATGAGGGTATTATTGTCTTTCAAAAGTTTCTCCCTAATTCTCGCTTTTTAAATATTGTAGATTAATGATTTTACGTGCCATAATTGTTTTGATGGCATCATATTCAATTCTTTAATTTCGTTTTGAGTTAATAACCAACAAGTCAAGTCATGATCAAAATTAAACATGAGAAAATATTGGATCATGTCCTATTAATTAAAGGTTTCGTTTTTAAATTCTGATTAGAAACTAATTAAAATGAAAGATAAAAATTCATAGCTAGTAATGTGAACTCAAAAAAATAAAAATAAAAAATAAAACAGCTAGTAACGAGATATTTTCAAAAATTAAATAAATCATTTACTACAAAATAATTGCCCAAAATAGAAATTTTGCCTTCATGCATGCACGTTTCGAGAAAAATACGAGAAATATGTTGGCTTCTACGCCACGGCGATGATACTATTGGCAAAGCCGCTGCCACCACCGTTATTTCCCTTGTCGCTACTGCCACTGCCGTCAAGGTTTCTACCACCTTCGCTACTGCTTTCATCATCACCCTGGATGCCTTTTTTCACCACTTTCTTGATATTGAAAGCCAAACGGAATTGAGAATTTTGGCGAAAGCCCCAGACTTGAATCCAATCGTATTTCTCCAATTTGTTTTCTCTAACCAGTTTACTCCATTCCTTTTTCAGAACAAATATTGGCACGCTGGGCCACCTCTTCAATTCTAATATGTGGTAATCACCTTTGGGATCAATAGTGGGAGCCTCAACACCATCTCTGTCAACTTCATTTCTTTCCGCTTCAGTCAAGAACTCCATCAGTTTTCGCATCAGCTATTCTGTACGAGAAAGAAAGAGCCGATTCTCTCCCGATTCAACATCAGATGGCGTAAGCATTTTCTGGAACAAGAAAATCGGCTGTGTCCCTCCATTACATTGTATTTGTTGCAAGATTCTTGGAGGAAGCAGTTCAAGAAAAGGCTCCGGCTCATTTCCGACAATTATTCCCTTGGCCATCAGCTTTCTCTTTTTCTGAACAATAGTTCCTGTAGATTGAGACATTGTTGGGCTTGAATAAGGAACAATAGCTAGATCGGATTCTCTGATCACGAGTCTTTTATTTGTCAAGATAATATGTTGAGGGTCAATATCTCGAAACGGTCTTTTCAAATTAGGGTTTACGTAAGTGTTTATGTGGGTTTGAGGAGGAGGAGGGAGTAGTGAATTAGGATGAATATTCTCATCAAGCGATTAAATTTTTTTCTTATTATTTTTTTGAATATTCAAGTGGATTTTGATCGAATTTCAGAGACGGAATTCATTGACAGCAAATTCTTCGGCAATGCTATTTCAAATTTCAAAAAGTGATATCCATATGTTAAAAATCTGTCGCTCGTAATTACAATATTTCGTTTATAAAATTCTGCGTGTTAGCATCGTTATTTTAGCGAATTAATTATTTATCATTGTGCTAAATAAATGGCTTAGCATCAAAGCAGAAACTCATATGTATTCTCATATTCTTATCCTAGTTTCAAATATGTGGATACTTCAACAATTTTTCCCCATTTTTAATTGAGCAATAGTAACTCAGTTCAATTTCAATAATTTAATTATTTGACTATAATTCATAGAATAACATTAGAGATTTATAATCCAGGTTGAACTGACTTATATACAATGTTAAATTGGTAAATAATAATAATAATAATAATTAATATAGTTAAAGCCATATTTTTAACCCACCCTCTAGTGTGTGCAGATAGATTTGTGCTAAGGGTAAAATCTAAAATAATAGTAAAAAAAAGTATACAATATAAACGAATAACTTTGAAATTGTAAGATGGAATCTCAAATTTTAATATGGTATCAGAATTCAACAGGTTTAAATGAGTAATTTGATTCCAATAAAATGTAAACAAGAACACGAATGTCAAGAGTGATGTTCTCGAATTGACTACCATCTTGTTAAGAATTGGGGTTTTATCTTAAAATGTCAGTCTTATTAAGTGGAGTAGCACAAACTCTTATAAATTGGTCTATATTTTTCATCTTTATTTGATGTGGGATTTTATTTTTAACATGTCCCCTCGAGATGGTGGCTTGTTTAAGCAAACCAATCTTGAAATTCGCATACTCAATCTTTTTGAGTTTTAATTGGATCGAATTGCTTGTGGAGCTTAACGGATTCTGATATCATGTTAAAAATTGAGATTTCATTTTAAAATGTCAACTTTATTAAGTGAAGTAGTCCAAACTCTTATAAATTAGTCTATATTTTTCATCCTTATTCGATATGAAATTTTATCACTTAACACATCTTACATGACATATTAAGGTTAAGTCTCACATAAATAAAGATGGAATTTACACAGAACATTAAGTGCTTAGGCTACTTCTTGTTCACCCGATATGGTGTGCGTGTTCATAACTTTTAACAAATAGATATTATTAACGAAGAGTAAAATATTTTTAACAAGGACCAAATTGAGATGAACGAGTAAATCAATGTTTTTTATAATAGATTTTGATTTAAGAATTAAGTAGCGACTCGAATTAAAGAAGTGAAGATTTAAAGTTAGATGGTTTGCAAATTAAAATAATCAATTTACGAGTTGAACAAGGTTACGAGGCAATGTTATTTGATATTTGATATGGTCTTTACAAATTAAAATCCAATTGGATAATGTCATCAAAATGGTCTGAGTTGTAATTGATCATTAATTCAATAATGCAAAAAACGAATTTAATTAATTTCTTTTTCCTAATGTTAATATCTTAAATTATTTAGTTTTCATCCTTCGATTTGCAAAACAGAGAGACCATCAAACAGCAACATGCACGAAATCAAGCGTAAGAGAAACATGAAAATTCGGAAATCAACTAAATTTCAATGGAATTCAAAATTCAACAGCTTGATAAACTACTATGGTGGTTCTCTATAATCTTTTCTTTAATATAATGTATCTAAAGGGCACTTTAGGCATTTAAAAACTCACCAATTCCCACTTTAAAAATCCCATGAAGTTCTCCAACTCCAACATGTTGGCACGCTCTTATCCATGCTTTTAAATTTAAATAAATGATTACTAATTGAGTGAATTTCTATCTAATATACTGTAAAATAGTTAATTGTGGGTAAAATGTTACACCCCATTTTATACTATTCAAAAGTCAAGATTTTATTTCAAAGTCAAATGCAAAGTCAATGTCAAATAGGGACTTACATGGAATACATTATTTTCTTGGGGTTTATTTTACAATTGATAATATATATGAGGGTTTAATATGGATAAAATTAAAGTTGGGAATGTACTTATTTATCATTGGAAGTTAAGTGATCAAATGTTATATTAATTGGAAGATGAGGGACTTC
>CAIGRB010101441.1:0-13289 GCA_903798255.1 Fraxinus quadrangulata
TTTTAAGGGTATGTTTGAGCCACATTATTTTAAAAAAATGTATTTTGGAATATTAGATTGATGAAGAATGTGTAGTTGAAAAAGAATGAAAAGTTATTGATGTGATGAAAAATATTATTTTATTGAAAAATGTGTAGTTGAAAATGAGTAGAAGAATGAGAATAAAAATTTTATAATGGACAATGAACTTTGGTATACGTTCCATCATTGTTGATGTCATGTTTGAACAAGTCAATTTCGGCCCCCATTTGGTCTCATTATTTGAAATTTTAATGGTTGAAATAGTATTTTTTTTAAAATATGTGATTAAAAAAAATTACGTGTAATATTATTTCATTGTAGAATGTGTGATTAATAAGAAAAGAAAAAAATGAATTATAATTTTGATGGGGATAAACAAAGACTAATAAATTATTTTGTACAATTTACTTCATTATCATTCTCTCGATGTCATAGATGCTATTAATTTATGAGTTTTGCTACTTGTACATTAAAATTGTACATAAGGGATTATATAATATGAAATGGATGAAAAAATTATATGGAAAAGTTAATTGGATTTTAAACTGACAAATGATAAAATGAAATATGGTGTTATGTAGCACATTATATACTCCCTTATATACATGTAACAAGATCCTTAATTTATTTACATATTATGTCCTGTTTGGTACTGCTATTCTTCCCAACAAATTGAGTTTTTGCTATGGGAATGTGGGTACATTTTTATTTTTAATGCAATGTTGAAGTGGTGAGCCTATGTTACTATTGTCGGATTTCAATGTCATAAAATTGGACTTCTAGAAAGAGAAACCAAGATTCAAATCAAATTTATCAATTTTTTACTTTGATGTCCATTTTGCACTCTAAGTTAAGTGAAAAATGAAAAACCCCATTTGGCCACCATTAAATTATAATTCATTTTTCTCTCTTTTCTTATCGATCACATATTTTCTAATAAAATAATATTATACGCAAATCTAAAAAAAAATTCTTTCTTTTTTCAATTGTAGATTCTATAGAAAATTACTATTTCTCTCATTATAATGTGGAATAATGGGGGCCAACAGGCACAAAATTGGTTGGTTTGATGCATTTCGGTCTTTTGAACATGTTTGTAGAGGGTAAAATTGGGAAATCGGATGAAATGTATTTCATCCTGCTCCAACAATTTTTTTGCGGCTAATTATATTGTCACCACAATATTTATTTTGTTTACCATATTTTCAAGTATTTTTTCTATTTACTAAAATCACCATAAGTAATATTATATAAATAAACATACTTTTAAACCTTTTTTTTTTTTAGATAAAACATTTCCACAGTCATTGATGATATTTTGCTAGTAGTTTCTAGTGCTTGGATTCTAAACATAATGTAGATTCTTTTGAGTGATGTTTGTGCTGTGAATGAGCTGTATGAACATTGATAATTCAGGCACATCATGGAAATTTCCGTTTAGTTTTTTTTTTAATTTTTATTCAACTGCCTCCGTATTAAGGGTGAACACGGTTCAGTTTGTGCGATTTGTACCATATTTTCAACTCAAATCATTTCATGCGATTTGGAATTTTTTCAAACCAAACCAAACCAAACCATAATTTGCGGGTTGGTTCGATTTTAATCCACGGTTTACCTATCGCATTATAGTAATATATATAAAATAAGTTAACATATAAGTTTTAACAAGAACTAATAATGTTAAATGTTAAATTGTATCCATCTTTCCCACGAAACCCGTGAATAAATTATTTTCAAAGTTGGTTACTAAAAGATGTTAATAGAACGAATATATATTTTTTTCTTTTTTATTTACCTTTTCTTGTTTGCTTTTCATATTGTCGTATAACAGTTGATGAAGATAGAGTCACATTCTACTGTAATAGTTTGGTTAAAACTCCTTTCGTCCTACTGGTGAGATGAAAAATAAGGACTAAACATGATATGTTTAAATGTACAAAGAATGATATAGTTCAGATTTACTAAAAATTAACTAATCTTATTCTTTAACGACTTTCAAAAAGTAGAAGGTAGCAGTACTAATTAGGAAATTTTAACATTTTCACACAATCAATACGCTATATCCTTTGTTCTTTTTAAACCATAAAAAAGTTCATTAATCACTTAGGCACATAAACAATCTTTTTTTTATCCAAATCACAACTCACAAGTGTATAATAAGCTCAAAGATAACAAATAAAAGAAAGAACAATGAAAAAATGACTTAAATAGGAATCTAAGATTTATTAAGAAAGAAGAGAGTAAGAGGTGATTCAGATAGAAATTAGCAGAACAACAAGCAAAAGACGACTAGCAATTTGTGAATGAGAATCACATTTTGTTCAGCAGTGACGGACAAGTATCAAATGTTTGAGAAATGAGAGTTTATGTTATGACTTATGAAGTTATGAGTGTAGTTTGCTGTAACGATTTTGTTGAATTACGATTTGAATTGTTGAAAATAAATGTTTTTTTTTCCATTTCATATGATTTAGGAATTATTTTAGTTTAGATTAGATATCGGGTTAGGACGTGTATTGTGGACTTATAAAATCATCGATCAATATTGATGAACTTAATTTACTTTATGTGATTATTTCAATGGATTGGTTGTAATTTGTATTGCTAAAGTGGTATTTTTTCTAAAAAGTGAAAACTTTAAAATTTGTAAGTTTAAAAAACTAATGTTTTAATTAAAAAACGGTTCAATTCGATTTTATGCGGTTTTTAAAAATTGAAACGTAAACCAAACCATTTTAAAACGATTGGGTTCGGTTTGAGGGAAAAAAATTGTGGGTTTACGTGGACCCAAACCAACGGTTTCAAACTAACGGTTTTGATTCGATTTGCGATTTAGTGATTTTTTTTTTTACAACCCTACTCCTTATTGTGGAAATCTCCATTATTATTAATAAATTCTCCATAAGAGGACATGTCAAATTCCAGCGCCTCATTACAATTTGTCATCAAGTACTATAATTTGCAAATAAGAGATTAACCCAAAACCTTCTTACGTTTGGATTTTAATGTACAAAGCGTCTATACGTTTTTTTTTTTTTTTTTTAACATTTTCACGGAGTTAGTGTGTGGTGTGTTGTGAGGATCATCCATGTTTGAGAAGGGGGATAAGGAAAGCTCTAGCATCTCATAAATCTATAGTGTAAGGAAAGAAATAAAGTGAAATAAAAGCCTAATATGAATTGCATGGAACTTGGAGGTTGAGTGACTAATTATGTGGTGGGCCCACTGATAAATTGAGCCATCGAGTGCAGAGGTTGGTAAGAAAGAGGTCTGGGATGTGCCTTCAACAATATCTGGAAGGTGATTTTATGGATTTGATGAAGCAAATTGATCCAAGGATAGTTGTTAAATCTTTTTATCGAAATCAAGAGAATTTATGAGGGATTACTTTTGACTACATTCATGAAGATTATGAGGAAGCTTTGTACATCATAGGCTACAGTTGCAAATTTACATTATACTTCAAATATTGAGTACGAAATTAAGTAACCGCAAGCTCGATTCATTCTATTTTGACAAGGCACATAACGTGTAATTGTTTTACCTTTTTTTTGAAGGGGTATTATGCTATAATAATATTTTAAATAACAACATACCACCTAGAGTGTTTTTTTTTATTAACTTCTGCTTGTAAACACAATATTCTTTCAGGCAAAAATGATGAGCCAACTCGATCAATTCCACCCTAATGATTGATGCAAAATATATGCATGTATACGTTTTCTTCTCTTTTTCTGCTCCTTTTTTTTTTCTCTCTCACAAAATACGGAAACAATTTTGGATTAGGATAAATTGATTAAAATAGAAGGCTCGTTGGAAAAGATTGCAAAAAGGTTAGTTTTCAAAAAATGACGAACATACACTCTTATTTAAATAAAATAAATAGAGAAGAAAAAAATAATTGTAATCGTACTCTCAAATCTTTTAAAAAGTACAAATGAATACTATATAATTTTATTTTTTAAACAAATTATTCCTCCACCGCCACCACCATTGTACAAACACTAAATCAACAACACAACGCTCCAAAATTTCCATTAATAACCATAGAAAAAAAAAACGGAGCCACTAATTCTGATGTGTGAGTGAAGGACGTGCACCGCTAGATTCACATATTCTAAAGGCAAAATCAAGTAACATATGAGATTCTGTAATCCAAATGGCAACTCAATTAGCCAATCAGATATCCACACTCCTATCCTTGAAGATAATGCCCTTTATTACATTAATTCTGATTCTCATTTCTCACACAGCATTCAATACAAAATCAGTCGACATGGCCGCATCTGCCTGTGCTTCATCCACCGCAAAATTTTATTAATTTTAAAAATATTTTTAGTAGTGGTAGTGGTGGCAGTAGCGGAGGAAGAAGAAGAAATAAAGGAGGAGAAAAAAAGGGAGAAGATTTTTTCTTTTTAAATAATATATTTGGGAATCGTTTGCACTTTCTTTAAAAAATTTGGGAGCATGATTGTAATTAGCTATTTATTTTTCTTTTATTTAAATAGGAGTCTATGTTCGTCACTTCACAATTTTTTATTAAGAAAATGAAATTGATGAAAATGATAATTTCCACGATGATGATAGGTGAAAATAAATGTGAAAATACAAAAAAAAATAATAATAAATAAATAAAATGAAGCGTGTGAACATTTTGTGCTAATAACCCTTTTACAATTCCATACAAAATCATCAAACTTCGTATCTTAGCATTGATTAATTTTGGGATTAGGGATTCCTGAACTTCTTGATGACAATTAGGGTAGGGTAGGGTAGGATAGGGTAGGGTGAGATAGAGTGAGGGAGGGGAGAGTTTTGGTAGTCGTGGCCATGGTGGTGAGTAAGAGAATCAAGGGCAATATTTGAGAAGAAAATGAATGAGGTGTACGTACATTTTTCTTCCTCTTTTTAATTAAACTAGGGTTATATTTGTAAAATAAACGTGGTGCACTTATCAAAAACGTTCTTTGTTTTATATTTGTAAAATAAACGGGGTACAGTTCTCTACCCAAAAGCCATGCAAGAGTTTCAGAGATATGGATATTTCTTGAACTTTCTGGGCATAACTTTTAGACAATTAGACATTGTTATAGAGAAAAAACCTCATAACTTTTAAATCGACAAAAAGTCACAGTGTTTGGGCACCTTGTCCAAAATTTCCATTTACATTCGAATTTGTCCACATTAAAAACATAAGAAACAGCAACATGAAAATACAAAATGTGTTTGGATAATTCCTATAAGTAAATTAAAATCCGTATAATTTCAAGATTAAGTAGAGGGAATTTGTTATAACTAGGCAAAGTAAATAATAGTATATTAATAAACGAACAAAATAAATATTTTCTCAATAAAGAAACATAACTATATAAATGAGATAATAAAATAAGGAAAGTGAGCTTATATAAATGAGACGAATAGAGTATTACCTTATTTTTGAAATTTTTTTATACGTTTATTAATTTTGAAATTGTATTCTTAACCTATTGTAGTTATTAATGTTTCCCATCATTAATGTGATCCGGAATTTGGTGTAATTAATACTCAAATTAAATGAATCTAGAGCAATTCAATTACAAATAAACAATTTCCAATGACTAGAAAAATAACTTATGAGTAAAAATTAAATTTGTAAGTAAAAATTTGTTTATAAATAAGAAAAATTACATATAAAATATATTATTTGTCAATACGTAACAAAAGTCATATAACAACAATACACTATAATCCGGCTTAATTTACTCGAATCGTATTTTCCCTAATGATATCATGTTATTAAATACGGTATATCAAATGTAACTATTGACACACAAAAAGTGTAGCCCAAATTTAAACGGCCCAAGGAATGAAGCTCAATTCGGAAGTCCAGAACAAAGGCTCTAATGGGATTATTGATAAATGCAAAAAAGGCCTTATAACAAAGTAATGTCATCACCCAAGCTGATAAGTCGTCCAAAATCTGGGCGAAGGGGATGTCCTGCGATCCCCCAATACGAATGAGCCCGTTCTCGCCCAAACCTTCGAATCGTCCAGAACCTTAGCAAATATAAGACATCATAGTCATCCAAAAACAGCAGTTATTGAATAATCCAATCATGCCCCACGATCCAAAAATCTCAATTATGGGCGGTTGAAGAACAAAAATCGTGGTGATAGTTAGAGATGACGGTTTTACGACAAATCAGCAATCATGAAGAAAGTGGGTAGTTACCGAACGTCAGGCAGTTATCAAACGGTTCTCTACGAAGAAACTATCAAAGTAGTATAAAAAGAAGAGAAGATATAGAAGAAAAGATTCCGAATCAAACACTCTCAACAGAGAATATGTAATTTCAATTTTTTAGTTTAACTTTAAAATTTTTCTTTCAATAGTCGTGTGCTTGCGCCCCTTGGAGGCATGCTGTTTCGTTTCCGAATTGTAAATCTTTTGCGAAGAAGACATCCCTTTTTGGGACTTTGCCTCAAAAGATTTGTTCCTTACACAATCGTTTGAATTCCTTTTAATTGTTAGTGACAATCCATGCGAAATAGTAACCAATGCATAACTACAATTATACAAGCATCTAATTAGCCAAGTCAATATGATTTGATACAATAGTATAGACTTTCTTTTGCTGAAAATTTCACCTTCTTCTTATTTTGAAAAGCTGAACTCAAACGAGCGATTTGAAATTTTTATGGAGATAAGAATGAATACAAAAATCTTGTCAGGCCCAACTACAAAAAGGAGAGAATTTATTAATTTCTACACAGCTTTCTTACAACTAAAGATAACTTTATTATTTATATTTTAATTTAAAAGATTTGACCCTTTTTTGATTCCATTATTTTCAAAATATATAATCTTATCTCTTCTTTTCAATCACATATTTTTTAATAAAATAATATTAAACACAAACCTAAAAATTTTCATTATTTTTCAACCACACATTCTTCATCAATTTATTATTACAAAATATATTCTTAGTCAAATAATGGGGCTCAGGTTTAATAATAAATATTATTCTTTTAGATTACAGTAGCATTGAAATCGATCAAAATAGAGTTGTTGTAGAATCAAAATTGACGTTTATCCGAGTCAACTGAACTCCATTTCATATAAAATCGATCGTCTTTGAAGAAGATGAATAAATTACTTTATGTATATATATAAAGGCATACTCAAAATAAAATAGTTACACAAACTACTTAAGGCAACCGAAGAAACGAGTCACGAGGTGAATTTTAAGTCCAACAACGAAGGAATCTATGGCCGAGGCATCTCATTTTTTTCTATTTTCTTCCTTGCTGCTCCTTCTGCCCGTCTCTGCGTATTTCACGTATTAATATTGGACTTTCATTCATTTATCACTTAATCCAAACCGCCAGCTTTCTGTACAAGTCCATTAGCATTTGATTTCAATTCACATTTCCTGTTCTAGGCCCATATAATTAGTACTTGCTTCCAAGGCCTCAATTTCTCCATGTAATGCACCTTAGCCTTTGAGTCCAATTAATTGTGCTATCCATGTCTTTCTTTACTTCACTTCAAGTCCTTCAATTTCTAAAGTGTGGAATTTGATCCCAAAGTTGTATATTTTATCCAAAGTTCATCTTTCTTGATTCGATCTCGAGCTTTTTCCTTACATAATAAAAAATTACAAACAATTAAGTATCAATTCACAATAATTCTAACAAAAGCTACATTCGATGGTTTAGGTAAGTGTAATTTTAACACTTATTGAAGAATAACCCTGCAATACTAAAATGTTAAAATTAGCATCTTGACTACAAACACGAATTTTGTGAGGGGCCTTGTAATTGCCAAATTGTATTTGAGACTTCAATCCAGATTACATGAAAAAGTGATAGTGAAAACTGAAAGAAGAGCTCTTTCTAAAAGTTAGTAAACTGCAAAAGGGAAAGCCTATGTATAATTGTGGGGGAGTTGTGTTTCAAAAGGCACAATTGTTATAATATGACAAAGTTCAAAATACGTGTCGTTTCATAACAACTTTTGTCTAAAAATTTTCATCCAAAAATACAAATTTTCTAGAATATTTTGTCACACGCCGCATTAAACTTAATTAAACATTTCACCATGCTAATAAGTCCAAAAATTTATACTTGTTAAGCTCTCACTTTCCAACTTGATTTCTTATTTTGGTCTAAAACACATTAAATCAATTTTATACATGTTGGTCTAAAACAACAATTTTAAATCAATTTTCAACAATCTTTCACATGAATGAAAATTAATACAAAATACTATGCAAGCACTAAAGAAAGTTCAAGCGAAATGTTATTGCATCGGAATAGATGCCTATGAGTTTGAAACTTCCTTAGTTGAACGCTATCAAATTTAATTGACTAGAACAATACTACAAACAATAACTTTCACAACACTTTTGAGTTCTCATAGTTGTTTTTATTTTGGGCCCGACGAAATATTGGGTTTTATAAGTTCTTTAGAGAATTCAAGCTTTAAAATATTCTTATAGAAGTGACCCCCCATCACATTTGCTCTTAAGAGATCTCCTATTAAGAGTACTTGTCATACACCACTTGGTTTATTTAAATTACAAGAATCACTAAAAGTTTAACTTATAATAAATACTTGGCCGACAACACTTTTTTCTTATGTCATTGCATAATTAGAAGACTAAAGTCTACTAAAAACAGTAAATTGAAATAACCAGCTGAGTGCACTGAATAATTCCATAGGTACATGGAATTAATGACTGAAATGATACAGGTGTTGCGTTAGTAGCATGATGAATTTTATGTGTTCGTTGTGACAAAAACTAATGAAAAACTATCAATTATGTTTCTGTAAGAATTCTATGAAAAAATTTCTGTGCTTCTACCAAAACTGGAGTGCAATTTTCCAGTCGCCATTCTATGCCAGCCATGGCATGTCCTTAGTCTTCGAGTGGGGCCATTGCATCAGAACTTTTACAAGTCCTCTACCATTTTCAACACATCGGGCATTTTAGGTCTATGGTGTGGATTGTCTGCCACACAACTCATTGCCACTCGTAACATCTTCCCCATCTCTTCCACTTCATTAGGGAAACGCAGAGCCAAACTTTCGAACACTTCAAGTCTCCTGTCCTTACCTAACAAGAAAAGAACCCATTTGACTAACTCTACCCTTTTAACACCGATTCCATTCATAGGGGATCTTCCAGTGAGAAGTTCAACCAGCAAGACTCCAAAGCTGTAGACATCAGACGCTTGAGAAACCTTCCCCGCAATTGTCACTTCCGGGGCACGGTATCCAGTAGTGCACATTACAACTGGTGCTACTTCCGCGCTTCCCAAGCCAAAATCAGAAACACAACCATATTTTTGGGAGTTGAGAAAAATGTTCGAGGCTTTTATGTTTCCATGGACAAGCCTACCGCGATGTCGTTTGTGTATATGGGCAATACCTCTTGCTGTACCTTTTGCAATTCTTAGACGTGTTTCCCAGTCTGGCTGGTTTTCAACTGTGTTTCCTGCATAGGGGGATTCAAGGCATCAATAATTGTCACATCTTCAAAACAGAAACCAAATTATCACGAGTGCATCTTCGCAAGTTAGAGGTATGACAGGGTACTGAATGCCTATATGAATCATATCAAAAATGACTATCATTTCACTTTAACGGCATAGAAAAATATGATCAAGCCATAAGCATCAAGACAGACTCGAGTTGTACAAAAGTTAGAATATTTTGCATACCATGTAGCAGAGCAGATACACTTCCCTGATTTTGGTAGTCATAAATTATGAGCATATCTCTGGAAAAATAATAAGCCATTGGCACAGCCACGTTTTCGTGCTTTATGCTTCCAAAAATCTCCAGCTGCTGCTCAAATTCTCGTTTACTAAGTATTACGTCCTTCAGTTTCTTTACCACGACTGTATTTCCATTATCTAGTGTTACACTGTATGAAGTCCCAAATGTTCCCTTTCCAAGAACCTGAGCAGAAGACCTGAATATATCTCCCAGGACAAAAGAAGGACTACAATCTCTTAGAAATACTAGCTCGGGAACAGTAGTTTTCTTAACAAATACAAATCCTTTAGTTTTCTTTAACTTTACATCCTTGGAGAGAGCTGTGGGATTCTGCTCATAGAAATATGCACCTTCTGCCCTCCAAATGTTGACAGGTACGTGATCAGTCGGTAAACTGGAATCTGATGATAACGAGCTGATGCTCGGGCTCCTCGAGTGATCATGAGCAATTTGCCAATCCTTCTCTCGACGCATCACTGCTTCCACCAGCCTTTCCCAGTTGTCATAATTCCTAGACATCTCTATTTTGAGCTTCAACCAGAACCAGCTGAATTAGTAGGAATTAACACTACCAATTTCGTGGGACACAAAAAAATAATTTAAAGCTAAAAGACATAAAATCAAAAAAATTACCAGAAGTACGAGACTTCAGAATTTAACATGGTTTAAAAATAATCTGCCCATTTCCTAAAACACAAAAGAAAGAAGAATACAAAAATATACTGTATTTTTGTTCCTATGTATTGAAAGGTTAAGCCCTTTGGTTTGACTAAAAATCAGCAATTGATTTTAATAAAGAAAAAAAGATAAAATGTATTCTTAAAAAGTTGATAAAAATACGAATCCTATAAATTATGTGATAGAAAATTAATTTAAGAAAAAATTAAGGTCCAAGTCCAACAGAGAATAAGCCCTTATTTGGTATCTATTAAAATACGATTTTGGAGGAAATATATTTTGAAGTATTGATTTTTGAAGAATATAAAGTTGAAAATAAGAAAAAATTTGAATTATATCATGAGAAAATATAATTAAAAATGAATTTTGAAAAAAATCAAGCCAAACGAACCAAGGACTAGATATTTTCACTTCTTGAATTAGTCAATAGAAGGAAAGTCCATGTCGGGTTGAATTAGTCAATAATGTAGAAGGAAAAGTCCATATCGGAGGTCAGCGATACCGTAGCCGACCAAGTCAAACTTCCCCCACAAAATTACCACATTAACCTCAATAATATTGGATGACAATGAAAGTATAGGTTATTTTGGTCAATTCAGTTATGTGGTTGCGTGTTCGTCAGGGTTGGGGTCTTTGTGTCTCAGTTTAAACTGTTGCGAGTTTTTCGTGGGAAGATAGGCCAGCGTTCACTTTCCAATTTTAAATTAAGAGGAATAATCTGGAGTAGTTAGGACCAATTTATCTTAACTTGCACCTTGTCTTTATCTTCCAACCATACAATGCCACTTGTACAAAACAAATGTGAACATCGCACCCAACTAGTGTACCAAGATTGCATTTTAGAATAGTAAATTGATGAAGAATGTATAATTAAAAAAATAAGAAAAGATTTTGATTTTGCGTATAATATTATTTTATTGAAATTGTGATTTAAAAAAAGAGAAAAATGTATTTCATAAATAATAAGAATCAAATAAAGGCTTAATCATGCAAATATCCAGTCACAATGAAAAATATTTTAGTGATTAAACATGTGATAGGATTGTTCAATCAAATTACGAATTGGGATAGGTATATAAGCCTATTCCCCTAATTTTTTTATTTTATTTTTTGCTGTAGAAACCACCTACATAATAATTAATTAAATTACTAATGGATAGAAAATGGTAGGTCGGAATTAGAATGACGAAAATTGTTGTTAACGGGTTTGACTTGAAAGAAACAAGTATACAAAAGATTAAATCTCTCTATTTTATTGCGTTAAACTATCTATACATCGCTTCAGTTAATTTGATCGTATCTAATCCTTGTTCCGAGTTAGAAACAAATAGAACAATACTGGAGAAGTTTTTCATATATTCGTATCTGTTTGAGGGATAATATATAGGGGGGTATAGGAAAAATTAATTTAGGAAACAACGAATGTAATTGATCTAATTACTATAATTATTGAAACAATATCAATCAGAAAACTAGACTGGTTTTTCCTATAATTAACACAATCATATAATACACTAAATCTCCTGTGATTGCAGCACACATCACGCCGACACTCTTACTCAAGTTAGTGGAAAGATATCTTGCATGCCAACTTGTCAAGTGAGTTGGATAACACACCCCTTGAAACTACCTTGGTTGGGATATCAGCTAACTAATCTTTCGATTTTACAAATGGAACTTTAATAATTTGAGCTTCCAACTTTTTTTTTAATAAAGTGTCTATCTATTTTTACGTGCTCGGTGCGATCATGCTATATAGGGTTATGAGGTATTGAAATTGCAGCTTTATTGTCACAATATAATGACATAGCACAAGAAGGTATAAAACCTAAGTCTCTCATTGCAGTTTTCACCCGAAATAACTCACATAGACATTGGGGGCAATGCTATATACTCAACTTCAGTACTTGATCTAGATACAACCTTTTCCTTTTTACTCCTCTAGACAACAAGATTATCACCAACAAAGGAAAAATAACCTTCAATAGAACGTTGTCAGTATTATCTCCATTTGAATCAAAATTCGTATAACCCTTAATATCAAAGCCACCATTCTTTACAAATATAATCCCTTTCCTTAAAGCACTCATCAAATATCGTAAAATTTGATTCACGACATTCATATGTGTTTCACTGGGAGCACAAGTAAATTGACTGATGACACTAACAATGTAAACTATATAAGGTCTAGTATGACACACATAAATTAACCTACTCAGAAGTCATTGATATCTCTCCTTATTAGCAGGAGCATCACTCTGGTTTTCATGTGGCTTGTGTTTATGTTCAATTGGAGTTTTAGCTGGTTTGCAATCTAACATTCATGTATTAGCTAATATATCGAGAACATATTTTCTTACGGAAAGAAATATGTCTTGGTTTAATTGGATGACGTCTATACGAAGAAAATACTTTAAATCTCCATGTTCTTTAATCTCAAATTCATTTGATAAATATTTCTTCAATTTGGAAAAATATGATTTTTTATACAATAAGGCTCAAACAGGGCTGAATCTTCAGTGTAGAATTGGAAAGAACATCACTACTTCATCAAGGCAGATCCTGTAAGTATTATGCCCTAGATTTAATCAACTTTAGACATAAACACTTTAAATATATAATCAATGTATATTTATGGCAATATCTATTATTTAATTGAATTAATATTCTAATAAATTAAATAATAAATCAAGTTTTGGTGAATTGTTAATCACAAGGAGTTGTGATTGTGAGATACAAATTACATATGACTGAATCTTAAATTATTCGTGATCGAAATATTAATAAAGTACGGATATCGTTATTACGAATAGACCTTCACGTGTGA
>CAIGRB010101457.1:3053-13380 GCA_903798255.1 Fraxinus quadrangulata
CATCCTACCACCAATACAGCCTGATTTAGATATTATTTGAAAGCCTACAATGTCATCTTCAATTACACCGAATAATCTCCCCATAACTCTAACGGATTCGGCCGGAATAAACCCACGAAATCAGCTACCCAAACATGACAAATTGTCAGATTTTTTGGTAGCCGATTTCGTGGGTATATGCCTTTTGTGAAATTAACCCGTTAAATTATAGAACACTACTGTATCAAAATAAATTGGAATCTAGTCTATTCTAATGTTCAATATTGCGTATGATAAATAAAGAACGTTGGCTTTTGTAGCTCAAATCTTTACATTTTGATTACTATTTCATATTGAAATGATGTAACATTTTACCCTTAACCAACAACGCGATCGAGGAGACATGTCCCGTAAGAGTAGAAGTGGACTACTCGTCAAAGGGAACAAGTGGAATCTCTCTCGGCGAAGGCAGTAGACAATATCCTAGTGATTGATCATGGTTGCACCCACTAAGGATGTTATCAAACAAGTGGTGGATGCACAGTATAGTTTGTGTGCCATGCAACGACTTGTGAGGGTGACTTAAAAAAGGGGTGACCGATAGCTCACCAAAACGACATCTAGAGATGAGACTAGAGTAAAAAAGAGGAATGTTGACGCCAAGGAGCTTGAGTGTCTACACCAAGCATGGTGTTTACACCTATACGACTGATCATCAAAATAAATAAATAAATAAATAAAAGAGAAAATCATTTTCAATTGTGGTCACCTTGTCGACAAAAGTTTGTTCTTAGTTAATTTATTTTTATTTCTTAAGAAGTTATTAGGTCAATAGCTTAGAATGTTCATTTATTTATTATTTATACCTAATTTTGGAATCTTAGGCAATTGCATCCCTCGTCTAGAGATTGAACCAGCTCTAAATATAGTATATGTGCTTTTATTATGGAGATGTTACAACAGCCCAACTGAGGTGTGGGTGTAAGATGGCTTTTAATGCAGTCTTATACTTTGATCCAAGAAACTGCGTTGAAATTGAATGAATAATATTACTTTTCCACGAAGAGACGAGTCTCTTAAGTAAAAATCATGGAATTACCCTTGAGACCACTAGCTTTTGAGCCAAATTATAACCTTTAGATAATCGAATTGGCACTCATATATTCTAACAAAATCGAAATTTCTTAATTTATTGTCAAGATAATTTATTGTAATATTTAAGATTAGTAAGAGATTTTATAGAGTTTGTCTTCGTTAATAAGAGTAAGATTGGATTTTTTTTCCCCTTCGAGAGCGACAAATAGGACTTTTTATTTGATTTTTTTTTTATTGAATAGAAAATATTGAAATTGGGAGATTTTCTTCAGAATTAATAATTTATTGATAATAAAGAATTAAAATTCTCAGCATTCTTGCGCAAAACAAAGAATGCTGATTATTGACTATTTTGTATTTTTTGCAAAATAATCAACTGTTATTTACAAATTCATCCACGCACGAAAGTCATAAAGCTACGGCATTTAAAGATCTCGTGTTGTCGGCACAGTACACAAATCGTAGCCCTGCTCCATTAAAATTTTAATACGTTTTTCTCTCTTCTTTTCAATCACATATTTTCAAATAAAATAATATTACATGTAAATCAAAAGTTTTTTCTTATTTTTTAATCATACATTTTCTAAAAAATTACTATTTCAAAATTAATTATCTTCAAAAATCTCATCATAATGGGACCGAACAAGTGCGTAAATTGGAGTAAAAGTAGTTTGGCAAGACCATTTGCATGCACGGGGAAGAGAAATGCAAATTCTTTGTCAAAGAAATAAATATTAAAAGACTTAGATTTCAATTTTACACGATACTGGGAAAGTACAATCAGAAAGTAAAATATCGAGTGAAATCACTGCTTATAAATTAGAAACTTCGTTGTAGGTGGCCGATTTCAATTGTGCTGGAAATTGGATTAAACGAGATTGTTTTGGCTTTTGATCAATTATTGAAGTGAGACTCGTTAGTCTAATGAGTGAGTTCTTTAGTCAAATGTGTTGTGTTCTGCTTACCGTAGTATATTCAATTTTTCAAAATCAATTTCGAGTGAATGAAAAATTAAGATCAAAGTTAGCTGCTTGAACTAGTAATTCTTGGAGTTGGAAAGTCATTGATCCCACCTTGGAAAAGTAGAAGTTAATAGTTCAAGGTGGAGATTTGAATTTTGACCTCAAGGCCAAGGGATACCAATAATTTTTGAGATTTTAGTTCATATTCAATTTCTAATTGAATAATGTTATTTAACATTAGTGATGTTGAACACCAGTTTAGATATCAATATATCATATATTATATTAAATGGATGATAATTCTTTGTATTTAATTGAATATTTAATTAAATGTTACTAGTATTGTCACATAAACTGATGTTAAATACGTACATCGGTGGTTCTCAATATCATTATTCTTTCTAATTTTTTTATTGGATATAAGTATTGAATTTTCCAATTCATTTTATCCAAATTGGAATTTGACATAATCAAAAACTAATTCTCGACATTCATACGCGAATCAACAACTATGAATTGTCAAGTATAATTATTCTTTGCATTGCATCACTCTCGCTAGACAATTTCACCGTCAACTTGTACGTGCAATATTTACACCATATATATCAACACAAAAGTCATAAAGCTAAAACATATAAAGATCACATATTGACTAATGTTGTCGGCATAAGACTCAAGTAGAAGAGAGAGGCAAATTAATTTTCAAAGAAATAAATATTGAAGACTAAGGATTTGAATTTTTTTTGTGTGATATCTATTGTTCTAAATGACAATTATTCATAGACCCCAAAATGTAAGAATTTCAAAAAGGTATGAATTTCAGTCCATGCCCCCACCCACTTCATGACTCAACCTAAAAAATTGATTATTATTTATTAATATTGCACGAGGGTATCACTTAAAATATGTACCAATGCTCACCCACTTGAATCTTTATTCTTTTTTTATTTCATTATTTAATAATCATACCATCATCTACTTTTTCATTCGATACTTAATGGTTAATTATTAAAATATAAAAGTTTAAAGTGTTAAAATAACAATTAGTTAATTTTTTTAGATACATTTATAGTTGACTAGTAAAATAGAGAGTCGTCATTGGGGTTTATATAATCATTCTAAAAAAGAGAGAAGTTAGAGAAAATAGGGTGTTCAATTTTTTATTTGTAATTTTTTTTTTTTATCATAATGAATTACTGTAACGAAGAAAGATGACATAATCTTAAACTGAGATGGACATCTATGAATCTTGTATGTTCTTTTGATTCTTTTTCGTTACTGCTATTTTATTGATATTAATCTTAGAGTTCGTTTGATTACAAATGTGGAATTTGGGTGTAAATAAAATGAAGTATAGGGAATTGAATTGCTTATAATTTGTTTTACTGGGGAATTGTAATTAATTGTGTTTGATTGATATAATTTTTTCACCTTGAAAATATTAAAAGTTTAGTGTCTGTTTGACTTTATTTTTCATGTCCATTAAATTGATAATATATATATATATATTTTTATCATTCGGTTTACAATTTGTTCCAATTGCAAAAAAAAATTACCGTACCGAATACCATTCGTTTGACTTTACTTTACATGAAAATTATCAATAAAAGTGGTAAATTTTTTTTACAATTGTGTCTAGAATTTTTTCTAATTATCAAAAAATAAAAAAAAAGCAAGAAAACCAAAACCCACGTAAAAGATGGGAAAGGAAATTCATCAAAAAGCAGGAAAAAGTGCACTTGGGAAGGAAAGTGGGAAAATAATTTCCATAGAAAATTTCTCCCATCAAACAAGACAAAAGCTAGAAAATGAAAAATAAATTCTTAATTCTAGGAAAAATAAATACTATCAAACATGCCCTTATAGAACTCAACATTATATATTTCGTGGTGGAGAGGCTGGTTAATGTCAATGGATAGTGGAGCATAATTTCTTTGGAGTAGATCCTATTAGATTTTAGTTACATTTAGAATTTTCCAAAGTTTTTTCTCGAGGACGATTGATTTGACCTTATGTATCCATTGATATTTCACACAAAGATTTCAACCGTACTATATTGTAGGAAGATTTGCCAAGTTCTTATATAAATAGACAATTGGCAGTCTTTCTTTCATTGAAAGTTAACCAATCAGAGCTGCCATATCAGCAACGGACAATTTCCTCCAAGGGGCTTTTCCCTAAAGATTTGTGTTGATTCATTAAAATTATAATTCTTTTTTCTTTTTCTTCTTATTAATTACATATTTTTTAATAAAATAATATTACACATAAATTTAAAATTTTTCCTTTTTTTAACTATACATTCTTAAAAAATCAATATTTCATTATCCCAAAAAATTCATTATAATGTGAGCCAAACAAGCGTCATATATATATGTGTGTGTGTGTGTATTAGGAATAATGTTACTCAAACAGGGACCGTAAACAGGGGCAGGAACTGTGTGGCAAGGTTTTTTTTATTTTTATTTTCAAACTGTTCGATGATGTTACACCATATGTCTCTCTGTTTTTAATCATTGTCACTGAGAATAATCCACATAAATAAATAAATAAGTAATAAAAAGGTAAACATCTAATCATTATCTTAGAATAATCTCTTGTAAGTGTATGTGGGCTCTTTATTATTAAACAAAAAAAAAAAGTATAACTTATTATGCCCATATGCCAATGCACTAGTGTACAAGAAATGTTAGGTGAATGTATGTATTTGTTTACTTACAACTATATACTTACATAATTGTAGTTTTATTAGAACTTTTTCCCTATTTCAACCAATTCTAGGATCAAATTATTGGGATTTGTTCCTATTTTAGAGTTGGAACGAAAGTGTAAATACGAGTAGGTTGATTGATAGTATTTCAAGTTCTCAGTGCGAAATTCCTTCAACTTTTTCTCGATCAATTTAGCTGTTTAAGTCTACAATTATTTGCAACAATTTTGCTACATGTACATTCTGATTTACACAATGACTTATTGAATTTACACTCGACCAAATTCCCAACTAGGTGGCTTCACGAAAAAGTCTTCTACTTCAACTAACATTCTTAGGTCTTTCTTTCGGCAAATCGATCTTTAAAACTGATTTGTAAGGAGAGGGTATTCAAATAGTTATAAGCATACAAGTTAAGCCTCATCTTGTTACACATTTAGAATTGTTACCTCTATGTACATAAGAAGCTTGATTCCCAACATTCATTTGTTTAAGTCGACATGAAAGTCAACTTTAGTAATCGCCAAGTGGATGTGGGATGGATATATTCGCACGAGTTTTTGCACTAAGTTGGGACTTGGGAGTAAAATGGGTAAAAAAGACACGAGAGAGTGGTAGTGGGCAGAGCAGAATCAAAAATAGTGGAAGAAGATGATAGGTGTATATGAAAAAGTCAAGAGAAAAAAATAAGAAAGGTGCTAACCCTGCTTTTTCTTTTTATTTTTTATTTATTTATTTTTGTCAAAATACTACCAACTTGGCTATTATCAAATTGAAAGCTGGGCACTTTGTTAATGAAACCATTATTACACTTGATCACGTCATCAAAGTAAAAGTCAAAAAGCCTTGCTAACCCATCACTTTGAGTTATGCTATTTAATTATTTAATATTTTTGCTACAACTAATTGGCGATTTATAAGAATGACATTATCACTGCAATAAGTTAAAAGACACACGAGTAGATCAAGCACTTCTCATTGACCTTTGGGAATGAATAGGTCACTCCTCAACCAAAAGAAAAAGTGAGGTGCTTAACGTTTCACTAGAGTAGCTTCGCCGACTTAACCAGTGAATTAAATAACCCTTATCTGCCTAGGAGTTATTGTATAGAAGACTGCTATAGAATCAAGTGCTATTGCTATTGAATTCGATGCTAGTCTTAGTGCGATAGAGGCAGTAGCAATAGCAGTAGCAAAACGCATGTTTAGAATCCACTAAAGGTTTTAATGGACGAGGAATAGAAGGTTGAATGACATTTTGAGTAGGTTTTTAACCCAATTGAATGAATGAATAAGATAGCCACAAGCAGAGAAGAGGCTAAATGTAAGGAAGGGTGAGCTAGAATCCAAAAATCTATTTGTCTTTATACTTAATCTGAAATGAATGACTAATAGAGTAAAAAAGATCCAAAGAGCATGACCCCCCATTCTTCTTCTTTAGATTAACTAAGAAGATTTATTTTATCAATTTTTTGGTCTGACTCAAGTGCAATTTCTTGCAATAAATTAGATTACGATGCTTTTGTTTTCCCCTAGAACGATAAAAAATCACAGTTATCAAATGATTAGCGACAGTAAAGACCACCCCTTTCTGGCTTAGGTAGATCAAATCAATAGGATAATCTTACTCTTCTCTTCGGATTGAAAGATAGGAGGGCCTAGTAAGTAGAAAAAATAGAGAAGATTGATGTAAACTATTGTGATTGTCAACATCTAACATTGAAGTATAATGAAAGAACAAAATAACAACAATAGATCCATTGCCGTTATGTCATTGTTGGCCTTTCCGTCTTATCCTAGAGTTACTTTGACTACTTGAGCTTCTCTCATCTAACTTTTCATTTTATTCCTTAAATACATTTTAGTTTATTAACAATAATCCCAAAAAGAAAAAAAAAAATTAATTATCAAAATGCACTAACAATTTTATTATGGGGTGATATTTTTGTAATAGAAAAAAGAACATATCTCTTGAAATCTCAATCTCTTGTATCAAAAACCAAGAAAAATAACAAAATTTGATCTAAACCAAAATTGTTTATGGATTCAAGGTATTCAAGCATATTTGAACTCCATATTTGGGTTTTATTGTAAGAACGCTAACAGGGGCATGGCGGTAATTATCTGAAATAGTGAAGGAGAATTTTGATATTAACATGGCTAATATAATCTTGGCTTCCATTAGGGCAAAGGATTGGCCAATACAATTTCTTGGACCAGCAGCAAATGGGATGAAATGGCGTCCAGGGGCAAATGATTTTGATGCAAAACGATCAGGCTTGAATTCATTTACATCTTTGCCCCATATTTCTTCACTGTGATGTATTGCAAGAACTGGAATCCAAATTGAAAGTCCCTTTGGGATGTGTAGATCCCCGAGTTTGATGTCGTCGAATGCCATTCGAGGCATAACGGTTGCTGGCGGATATAGACGGAGTGATTCGTTGATCACCATGTTCAACTGCAAAAATGCAGAATAAAAAAAATATTTTAGTTGTTTGGGTTTAATTGTAAAATATTATCATCGACATCTCAATGTTTGCAGTGGCAGATCCAAGAATTCATTTGAGGTAGGACAAATGCTCGACGGCCATCTGAGCTAGTACAGACGCTCGATGGCCAAAGCGGATCCAAGAATTTATCTGAGCTAGGACAGACGCTCGACGGCCATCGAGTGGCCTTCCAATATAAGCGAAAAAAAAATTCCGGCGGAGGAAAAAGAGATACCATGTTTCTTTTTCAACTATTGTCTACTTCACCTACCAAACATGATACATAGGTCATTGAAAGTTCATTATGTCGTCGTCCCACTCGTAGTTAGATCGTACCAAACCCATTAAAAAAGAAAGGAAAAAAATCTTACCAAAGGGAGCTTTAAAAGCTGATCAACAGAGGGTGAACCACCATTGCAGACCTGGTTCACCTCAGCACGTACTTTTTCTTGCCAAGAAGGATTGCTAGCTAGTAGCATGACTGTCCAAGTGAGTAATAAAGCTGTAGTTTCATGTCCAGCAAAAAAGAATGTTTTGCATTCATCCATGATTAATTGTAGGTTTATGCTAAATCCACTGCCTGATTTCCTTTCTTGCATTTCATTTAGCAACGTCCCAAGTAAATCATTTCCATATGAACTCACTCGACCGATTTCTATGCAATCTTTTCGACTTTGTATGATCTCCATTAGTAATCTTTCCACCTCCTCGTTTAGAGATTTTATGTCTCTATTGTATTTGCTTGGAAAAAACCTGCAGAAAAGTTTTTAATTAATTATTGAAAAATAAGTCATTAAGTAGTATATATTTATTTCTGTTTGCATTGATGCAATGTTGCCACTTGTTAAATTGAATTTAGCCTGTCAATTCAAGGAACATAACTCTGTTTCTTTCTAAAATTGATTTATGCCTGGGATTATAGATTTTTTTAATGACTTGACAGGTATAAATAATTAATAATAAGAGTCTGAAACAGAATTCAAAGCCAATTAAATTTTATTCCCTATTGTAGAGAGCTATAAAAGACTATTACAAACAAAACAGACACAGAAAACGACACTTTGAGGAATTCTTTTTTTCACGTAGGAATATTAGGTCGATCTGTGAGTCGAGAAGATAAAGAGTAAAACCCTTTAATATAAAAATAAACCTACCGGCTTCCGGGAAAGCACAAATGCCGGCTTGCTTGTGCACAGAGATGTTGCAGAAGTGTTAACAAATGGAATATTTGCTTTCCCTTTTCATAATTGCTGTCAAACTCAGTTCTTGAAATAATATCTGCAGTAAGAAGAGTCATATGTTCTCCAATCTCAAACTCAGTTTGACCCTTTTTTACTGCATTTTCCAATGATTGGAGCATCTGTTTAGTGCATTCCACCATGTACCCCGAATAGCTCTGCAGGTAAACCAAAACCGGTATTAATCTTGAAGTGTCCTTCAACGAAACACCATCTTGTGGGGGTGCTACCTACGTATGAATAAACATGGTATATATACATATATGAATTAAGCTCCTTGTACAGGGTGGCAACAACGCATTGGCTGGTTGAACTGTATTTTTTGTTCTACATTCAATTAAGAATAATGCTATATGTACATTATTCCTTACCACTTAGATGACATTCCCTCTTACGTGGAAGAAATTTGTGCAATGATGTGATGGATGAGTTTAAAATTAAGAGCGTAGATATTACCACATGGAAGAGTATGAACAAATGTGTAGGGAGAGTGTACGTGTAGCGTGATTGTCCAATTAAATCTTGTCATCTGTACGTCGGTAAAAAAAAAAAAAAAAAATTGTCAATCATTTCTATACATGTAGCATATATATACCTTGAGTTTGTCTCCCATGAATGCGGGTGCAATGATGTGTCTCTGGTGGTACCAATCTTCACCATTGGCCATTAAAAGGCCTTTCCCAATAAAATGCTTGGATCCCTGTTGCTGTCGCCACGATTTTCCAGAAATGCTATTGTATTTAGACAAAAGTTCTTTTATCAGTTCACTTTCTGTCAAGCACATTCTCGGTTCAGTTCCATTCCAGTATATGAACCTCTTTCCTGATCACAAAATTATGCCCGTAAATTCAAATTTTCATTTACAAGGTTTGAAATGACGAAAAATGGTATAAAATTGTACCGTATAACTTGGACCAGACGACAAAATGGGGCAGGAGGCGGCCGACTATGTCGTGGCTGATGGAATCCATGTCTTGGGAGGTGGATTTCGCAACTAAGGAAGCCATGTCCATGATGTTTCCTTGCAGAAACCGGGGTTCGGGGCCACGCACTCCTTGTTTTTCCATTATTTTCTGGATGCGTCTTGGCGTAAGCCAGTAAAATGATACTGTTTCATAAGCAACTTTGTAGAAGAAATACACAAATATGACAAATATTGCCAAAACCACCCCCATAGCCATCCTTGCAGGCCTTTCAATCTCACAACACACAGTGAGAGACAGTTTATAAATAGAGTGAGAGGGTGGAACAGATCAGGACTGGAACCTGGTTTGATTTCGGTGGATGGAAGGTCTAAATTTATAGTGCTAATGATATGAGCACTACAGAAAAAATTCAAAGATTAAGGCAATTTTTGATTTTTGATTTTTTTTTTTAAGGCAATTGCATAAAAAGAATGTCTCTGAGCCACATTTTTGGGAATAGATTTAGTACTAATGATTTCAATGTGTGGTTAAAAAATAAGAAAAAAATTTAAATTTATATACAAAATTATTTTATTGAAAAAATGTGTCGTTAAAATGAGTTTGGTAAAAAAATGAGTTTTGAAAAATGATGAATAGACGGATATAGTAGATATTTCATTTGGTAATCATATTCTGTGGGCCTGTATTTGGTTAAAATTTTGACCAACCATAATCACATTGAATGCATTTAATAGAGGGCTCAACTAATTGTATTTAAAGCAGTATTCTAAAGAGTGTAAAGCGTGATGAAGTGTTAAGGTCAAACTTCGAGCTTGATGAGTCTAGTCAAGGCTTCTTATTTTAACATTATTTTAAAATTTTAAATCAATCTAAATATTATTTAATAATACATACAATTTATAGTACAAAATGTAATTTATTTATT
>CAIGRB010101457.1:25116-37339 GCA_903798255.1 Fraxinus quadrangulata
TACAATTAAGTAAATATTATTTAATTAAATTAACCAAAAAAAAAACTATAAAACAAATTAAATAAAGAAAAAAAATATCATGGTTGACTGTTAACGACTTCAAGAGTATTTTTGGCTTTTTGTTTGTGAAGGTTATGTTTTAACTTTTTCTCTTTTTATTTTATTTTATTTATTAGTCAAAGGCCAAAGTAGAAATATGGGGTAGTCAATAGGCCATTTCCACGTATTTCCTCTATAATAAATCCATTTTTATTGTAGTCTTTCAGAATAACAAGTTTCTTCGGTAGAGCTAAGTAATGGTCGAAATAAAATGTTGTATTATATTAAGTGGATGAATTCAGAGTCTGTAATATTTGATAGTTTCCAATACTATCCTTTTGCTGAATTAAAGGTGACTTTCATCTTTGTATGTTTCAATTATTTGTAATATTCAATTGTCCGTAGACAAGAAATTGACAAAATTTTCTTCTTTCTATACAAAATGTGGGAATTTTCGATGGGAAATAATATTTGTACATCGGGATGTCACCGGTGTACGGCTCTCTCACAAGAGGGGGGGCCACGACCCAAAAACAAATCGCCCCTGCACGAAATAGTTCCAACACTTTATGAAAAGTTGCAAGATTTCGCCAAACAACCGTCAGAATTTCAAACAAAAATTCTGTCAACAACTATATTTTTAGCATGTGCGTACGCACAGTACAAATCGTGCGTACGCATGGTAGAGGCAATTTTGCCTCAGCTCTTCTCATCTCCAAGTTCGCGTACGCACAGCCAAATGGCCTTTGCATACGTATAGGCAAAACTTCCCAACTCATTTTTTCATTTTCTCAATTCATCTCAAATCTTAGTTTTGAACAACAAGATTACAACAATCCCCAACTTGTTCAAAATCAAGGTTAACCACATATTCAAGATAACAACACTTATGTATAAGGATTAAATATCTTTCGATTTGAATCTAACCATAGTGCAAATCTCATAAAGCATTATCGAAATTCCAGATAGCTAGAACGCTTTGAACCAGTTATTTTTTGCGACAATACCAATGAGATCACACACACGTATTAATTTTTCACATGTTCCTTTAACTCGCTTAGTGCTAATATGGCATTGCACTAATCCTTTTTTCATTGAACTTTTAAAGAGAAGAAACTTCAACTCTCTAATGAAGCGGCACCACCTCGAAGTTCATATATGTGATGTTCTTTCAGCATCTTTATTACTTTTAGAGATACTTGTACTCCGTACTGAACTTCATTAAGAGTTTTAATATAATACATTCCTCCAACAGTAACAACCAATACTATTTATCAATGATAGGGTTAAATAATATAATACTGTTGAGATCCATGCACTTATCAAATGACTTGTTATTACCCTTTGAACCTAAATATATTTGTTTAGTATATTTTGGTAGGGTTGCTATCATTGGTAAATTTAATTAAGAAGTTTCAACCACATCCTTCCTAATGTTAGTCTTACCATCTCCTTCGTGAGAGGTTTAGTAAACGGATCCACTAAGTTCTCACTAGACTTAACAAACGTAAGAGAAATTATTCCATGTTTGATTAATTATCTTACATACTCGTGTCTTGGACTCATGTGTCTAGACTTCCCATTATATACTTCGTTATAGGATCGAGCAGGAGTAGTTTGACTATCACACAAGATAGGTATTGAAGAAATATCCTTTATATCGAAAGGTATTTCATATAACAAATCTTTCAGCCACTCAACCGTTTTTCCAGTCTTGACGAATGCTACAAACTCTGATTCCATTGTTGAGTGAGTAATGCAAGTTTGTTTCTTAGACTTCCAAGAAACAGCACCTCCTCCAAGAGTAAATATCCTACCTGAAATAGATTATTTTCTCCTGCACTCGATATCCAACTTGCGTCGATATATCCTTCCAAGATTTTAGGGAACCTTATATATTATAGCCCAAGGTTTTTGGTTTTCTTCAAATAACCAAGAACCCTACCGATTGCCTTCCAATGTTCGGAACTTGGATTGTTAGTAAATCTGCTTAGTTTACTCACAGAAAATGCTACATTGGGTCTTGTACATTGTGCTGTGTATATAAGACTTCCAATTGCATTTGCATATTCTATTTGAGCTATTGCTCTTCCGCCGTTCTTTATCAATTTGATACTTGGATCAAATGGGGTATTAGCATCTTTAATGTTTAAGTGTTTGAACTTATTTATCACATTCTCAACATAATGTGATTGACTCAAGGTAAAACCCCCACTAACCTTTTTAATTTTGATACCAAGAATAGTATCCACTTGTCCAATATCTTTCATTTTGAATACGGAAGATAGAAACCTCTATGTTTCTTTGATACCATCTATATTGTTGCTAATGATCAATATATAATCGACATGTAGACATTATTGTGATCACATTATCACTTACTTTAGTATATAGACATTTGTCTACTGTATTATGACTAAAGCCATATGACATTACTTTGAAGTCAAAATTTTCATGCCACTTTTTAGGGACTTGTTTTAAACCATATAAGGATTTGATTAGTATACACATCTTATGTTCATTTTCCGATAGAACAAAACCTTCTGGTTGTTCCATATAAACCTCCTCCTCGAGATCTCCATTTAAGGATGTCGTTTTGACATCCATTTGATGAACATGTAAATCATATATAGATGCTAGTGCAAACAAGATCATTATCGAGGTTATTCTAGCCATAGGTGCATATGTGTCAAAATAATCCATTCCTTATTTTTGACGATACCCTTTTGCTACTAATATAGCTTTATAGGTGCTGAGTGTTCCATCAGAATTATATTTCCTTCTAAACACCCATTTACCACCAATGGATTTAGATCCTTTTGGTAAATCAACTATTTCCCAAGTATTGTTTGAAATAATATAATCCATCTCATTATTTATTGCTTCTTTCCAAATTATGCAATCTCTACAAGTCATTGCTTCCTTATAGGTTTTAGGATCATTTTCGACTTGAAGAACAAATGGAATTGTTCTTGAAACATCCTTCCTATCTCCTTCTACTAGGTAGAATGAAATAAGTTTAGAATCTAATTCATCCGATTCTAGACTTTTTCTTTTCTAATTCTCTTACTTTTTCGAAGTGCACTTCCAACATCTTTTGTAAATGTATCACTTTATGATTCTCTAGAAGTTGGAATATCTACATAATTCTCATTTTGAGAGTTTTTTGTTGCCAATACATTCTCAAAGAACTCTGCTTCCCTTGATTCTATTATAGTATTTGTTTTTAGGTTTAATAACCTATAAGCCTTGCTATTAGTAGAATATCCCACAAAAGCACATTTGATAGCTCTAGGACCTAATTTAGTTCTCTTAGGATCCATATTCTTACAGTAAGCAAGAACCCCCACACTTTAAAATAATTGATATTTGGTTTCCTACATTTCCAAATTTCATATGGAGAAACCTTGTTCTTCTTCGAAGGAATTTTATTTATTATATGACATGCACTTATTAAAGCTTCACCCCATAAATTATATAGTAATCCAGAATTTATCAACATGGCATTTATCATCTCTAAGAAAGTTTTTTTCTTTCTTTCAGCTAAACCATTTTGTTCAGGTGTTCGTGGTGTAGAACATTGGTGTATAATGTCATTTTGTTCTCAAAATAAATTGAATTCATTTGAGTAGTATTCTCCACCTATATCACTTCTTAAAAGTTTTTAGTTTTTTTCCTAATTGATTTTCAACTTCAACTTTATATGTTTTAAAGGTACTAATGGCTTCATCCTTATGTTTTAACAAATATACATAAGTGTATCTAAAATGATCGTCAATGAATGTAATGAAGTATCTATTGCCACCTCTAGTTAGCATGTCATTTAGTTCACATATATCCGAATGTACAAGTTCAAGTAAATTCGTTGATCTTACTACACTATGAAATGACTTTTTAATCATTTTAGATTTAATACAAGTTTCATATTTTTCTAAGTTATTAGCATCACATTGAATCATGCCACATTTAATCATTATTTTCATGGTATTAATTCCTATATGTGCTAATCTACCATGCCATAAATTAAGAGAATCAACAACATAAGCAAATGATTTATTTTTATTAGAATTATCCTCATGAGTACATAGCTTGACCATTCCATTAGTAGAATAGCCATTTCCAATAAAATATCTATTATGGGTTAGTACAAGTTTTCCGGATTCAAATACAGTTTTTATTCAAGGTTTTCCCAACAAAACCCCACTTGCTAAGTTCCTATTCATTTCTGGTACATGAAGGACATTGGTCAAAGTAATCTTCTTTTCCAAAGTGAAGATGATTTCCACGTTGCCTTTACCAATCACTTTTGATCTTCCTTCATTTCCCATTTGAATTTCTAGACTATCTTGAATGTCATGATAAGTTTTAAAGATAGACTTATCATAGCAACCATGAATGGTTGCACAGGTGCATACCACCATCATGGAACTTTTTCATGGACTGCATTGATTTCACTCATCGTAATGATAATTTCATCGATGACATTCACTTGTCCTTTTTTCTTTTGTTGTTTTCTATGCCTGCAATCTCTAGGATAGTGTCCCGACTTTCCACAAACATAGCAAGGTCCCTTGGACTAGTTTTTGAACTTCCCTTGATCTCTTTTAGGGCAAAGAGGTTTCTACTTCTTTTTATATTTGTTGGAATTGTCAACATTATCCATAGCATTGGCTTTCGAAGAGCCATCATAAGAACTTCCAGTCTTATCTCTTGCCTCGATTCTTCCTCAATACGAAGATAATTTTGTATTTGTTCTAAAGAAAAATCTTCTGAATTGTGAAGTATCTTCTTCCTATAACCTTTCCTAGACCTCGGGAGTTTAGCAATAATTGCTCCCACTTGAAAAGTTTTGGGAAGTTCACTCTTCAGCGTTTTCAGTTTATTGACTATCACTTGTAACTCATGTACTTGTGACAACAATGGAATGTTATCCAAAAACTTGAAATCAAAGTATTTGGAAATTAAAAACTTTTTCGTACCTTCTTCTTCAGCCTTATACTTACTTTCAAGAGCGTTCCAAATTTCTTTTGCTGAAGTAGTGTTGGTGTAGAGATCATACAAGCGATCCAATAGCGCATTTAGAATGTGACTACGACATATTAATTCATCATCTTCCCACTTTTTCTTTTTGCACGAATCTCATCAGTGTCCTTGTCAGATTCATCGGGAATTGGCTCCAATTTTGGATCAAGCACATAAAATGTCTTCAACGCCCTAAGAAGGAATTTAAGTTTGTCATGCCATCTTGTAAAGTTTGCACAATCAAATCTGTCCAAGCGGACCAAATCTTGATTCATCATCTTGATTGTAGCAAGTGTAGATTCCGTCTCCATTGCAGTAGAATGATCAAATATCGTTTGAGATTGTTGGGAAATAATAGAGGATACATCAATGAAGGACAAAGAACAAGATGAATCCGGAGATAGAAACAAGAACAAGATTTGATCACGAAAAATGAATCGTTGTTCTCAAACGATATTTGTCTCATCCTCTAATGCTTTTAAGGATAAAATTTGGCAAATAGTTTACAGGATTTCAAGCCTTGAATGGAGAACACCAAAAGCACAAAGTGATATTTCAAGTTGAACAAGTGAAAAAACAATGGTTTGAATATGTGAATGTTAACAGCAATTTGCCCATAATTTTTGGATGAATATAAGAATGATTTTTCATTCACAACAACTTATTTGGGATGAATACTATCACGAAATAGTTCCAACACTTTATGAAAAGTTGTAAGACTTTGCCAAACAATCGCCAGAATTTCAAACAAAAATTCTGTCAACGGCTATATTTTTATTGTGCGTATCCAAGTTCGCGTACGCACAGCCAAATGGCCTGTGCTTACGCACAGGCAAAACTTCCCAACTCAATTTTTCATTTTCTCAATTCATCTCAAATCTTGGTTTTGAACAACAAGATTACAACAGACTATAAATGATTTGATAGGGATGTATTATTTACATAAGGAAAAAAAATGGCAGGATGTTAGTGGACAATGGACAAAATATTTGAACACTGAAGAAATTTCTTAAAATGGAAAAATTGTTTCCTTGGAACAGTGTAGAAATTGTTTGAAATGGTAAGAGAGCTAGAGAGAGAAAGAAGTAAGAGAAGAAAAGGAAATGATTAATTGAAGAGACAACATTCATAATCGTTCCCTTGTCTTAATTATAGAAAGTTTCTCATCTTGAAACAATATGCCCGGACCATGTATAGACTCTTTAGAAACAGGCTATTGTCAACCACTAACATTCTTGGGTTAGAATAGCTCTACTCAAGTCAAGAAAAGCAAAGTACCTTCCAACTATTAAAATTGACATAAGATATTTTAATAATAGATCATACCAGAACCCAACAAGGAAAAATGACATTAAGGAAAAAAAAGTTGCAGATCATTTGTCAGGTAGTAATTCAATCATTTGCTTCTTTTGCCAAAAGTTCATATAAGTTTAAGCACTCATACTTTTTTCTTTGTGCAACTTAGAAGTTTTTCTTTTGCTATTAGATGTTTAGTCGAAGACTGTTATTAATCCACTCTGATTTTATGATGTTGTATCGCTAATTTCTACATATGTTTGCATTCTATTATCTACCATCTGTGTATAGATAACATGAATAAGTTTGAATAAACTTAAGCCAACTCACATATTATTAGGATGTTAAAGTAGAGAGCGAGAGAGTACATTTGGAATGTGTAATAGCATGTTTGGTAGGGACGATTGAATATCTATTAACAGCTTCTATCTTCCGTAAATGATTTTACTAATTTATTAAGTCGTAATCTCAACAAAATGTAATAAGCGTGGTTGCATATTCTTGCCTGACTTCTAGCTACTATGCTTCTTGCTTGTATTGATTGTCTAAGAGGTTATAGAAGTTAGTAGTACAGACCAACAAGTCATCTACACATGTTTGACAAAAAATTGCTCATTCCAGAATTAAAAGAAATAATGAAGTTAAATTTATTAAAATTAGATTCTTGGTTTTGTGGCATCACTTACCGCATATATTTCTTATCGTGATAATGATAATATACTACATCGAAAATGGTCATGTCTACATGCTTGCAATAATGATAGCTTCACTCATTTTTCCATACGGTATTCTGATGAAAAAAGTTGCTGGAATCACATTTTATCTTTGATTATCGCTACTCTTATCTATTTCTTAACGTTTCTAAAATCCTTTCTTGCAGCTGATACACTTGTTGCAAACCAAACCGTTCGTGACAGGCATATTTTAGTTTCTGAGAGACAAATATTTGAGCTTGAATTCTTCTCCCCTGGTAATTTCAATAACAGGTTCTTATGGATATGGTACACACTAAATAATTATATGTACTATGTTTCTTCAGTTTAGGTTATGTGGCATCCGAATTTTTAAAGAAAGTTTGAAAGTGTTCATAACAACATAAGATGTGCACATTATGCCTACTATTGAAACTTTAATTTTGAAATATATGCAGTAATAAATATAATGAATTTCTTTAACACAATCTTGTAGAACTAATTTATTTATTTTTTGTTTTATTATTATTATTATTTTTTTTGCCTGTGATATTTATTCTGCATAAATTCTTTGTGTTATGATATAAATTCAACTACAAACACAACTTGTCATGTAGATGAATATTCGTTGCAGTAAAATAATATTTGTATGGATTTTATATATTTTAAAATAGAATCTGCAACATGTATAAAGACAAAATAAATTAGACAATAATTATACATCATTGAAGCGACAAACTCTTTGTATTGCAGAATAAATTTTGCTACAAACACAATCTGCCACAAAATACTTGATATGTTGGAAGGTTAAATACGTGACATATATACAAAAATCACAAAATAAATTAGGCAAATGATGAGTGTATTTCACTTGTTGTTTTAATACCACTTTAACTTGTTATTTAGTTGTTCTTGAGAGTGTTTTAGAACGTATTAATGTATGTTTCGATATTGTTTTATAGATATGGCAAAATGGTGAAAATAGGTGTTAATTGAGTTAAAAAGAATGTGTGGAAGAAGACATGAACAAGTGTCTTCATATGCAAAAAATAAAAATAAAAAAATACAGCACTTCGATGCTACAGCGCCGTGAGCTGGACGCCGCAACACCCAGCCATGGAAGCAAAAGAAACAGAAGTCTAGCATCGCAGCACCAAACCAATGGTGCTATGACACCAGTAAACGAAAGAACACAGACGCCGCAATGCCCGTTCACTTGATATCGTGGCATCGCTGTTCGAGAAACGATTTTAAATTTTTTAGTTTCTTTTGAAGGCCCAATCCTTCCCCAATTCATCCAATATTTGAGAAGACTATAAATACAATTTTAGAGACCACTTTGAGAGGGAGACAATTCAACCAAACAATCATCAAGAAATCAAGAATAACATCCAAAAGGAGATTGAAGATCTATCAAAGCTAGTTTTTCTATTCTCTTCTCTATGTTGCTTAGTTGAATTTGATTATTTCTATGGCTTCCGTCATGAACCAAACTTCTAATATAGGGTTTTATGTAACCAAAACTTGAGAATGGCTTGATTTTATTTAAGTTATTTCTATGAGATTTTTCAATTCCATTTATTTGTGTTATTTATTCTTAATGTTTTCAATTAATTGGTCATTAATTGAATGATTCGATACTAGTCAATTTTGACACTCGAAAGAGGAAAATTTAAGCGCGGTCATAGGATAACACAATCTAGGAAATTATAGGTTTCGAGAAAGTATAATTCCTTTAACGCATACTCCAAATAAGAACCACGAACTTGATAATTTCTAGATTTTAATTCGGGATATAAATATTGGAATTGAAATATAGGAATAATTTTTACTCGACACTCGAGAGATGGAGTAGAATTAAATTAAAATTCTTGCTTATAAACTTAGAGAAATTGATTAGAAATAATCATATAATTGAGAATCATATTTGATAGTTAGGTGAAATCATAACCTTAGGTTGTCTCATCTTGATTATTTTACTAACTTGCATTTCTTTGTTAAATTCGTCATCACATTCATCAAGTTAATTTAATTAAAACAATTGATTTCAAATTTCATTTATCTAGATAAAATGAAGACTACATAATTATAATACTTAGTAATAAATTGAATATCAATTTATGTGAGTTCGACATTCGTACTTGATCTTTATATTACAAAACTTGACACCGTATACTTGTGGCATATTTATGTTACAGAAAATGCGTAACAGCAAATTTGCACAAATGATGACGCGACAAACTCCTTGTATTGCGAAATAAATTTAAATACAACACAATTTTAAAATTTTAAAATAGCATTTACAACAAATATTTGTCTTACAAAATCCTTGCTTCAAATTGACTTTTAACCATTTTAATTTTTCGCGACATATATGTGTTGCGATAGCATTATAATGACAAATACATTGTTGCTATATCATACTTTTTGCATCAAACAAATAATGTTGCATATGCGATGTATGGTTGAAAGTTATCGCGGAATACATTATGTGACTTATATAGCGCAGCAATATATGCAACATAAATATTTTGTCGTGAAATTACTTTTACAACAAAATCTCTATTTATGCGATAACATTTTTTGTCGCGATTTCACTATTCTTTTGTAGTTCCAGTAGGGCTGTAAATGGATCGGATCCATCCATATCCGATTTGATTCGATCCGATAAGAATAATTATCCGATCTGGAAGATCTGGAATTTAAAAAATAAGAAAATAAACCCAATGTTAAAATTAACTCTTTTTTCACAATTTTTTCGATTCTTAAATGGGTATAATAATTGTAATTTTTTTTTAACTTTTATCCAATTGAATTGAAAGGCACAAAAAATTACATATTCATTTATTGACTCACTTATTTATAAGAGATGGAGTAGAATTAAATTAGAATTCTTGCTTATAAACTTAGAGAAATTGATTAGAAATAATCATATAATTGAGAATCATATTTAATAGTTAAGTGAAATAATAATCTTAGGTTGTCTCATCTTGATTATTTTACTAACTTGCGTTTCTTTGTTAAATTCGTCATTACATTCATCAAGTTAATTTAATTAAAACAATAGATTTCAAATTTCATTTATCTAGATAAAATGGAGGCTACATAATTATAATACTTAGTAATAAATTGAATATCAATTTATGTGAGTTCGACATTCGTACTTGATCTTTATATTACAAAACTTGACACCGTACACTTGTGGCATATTTATGTTACAGAAAATGCGTAACAGCAAATTTGCACAAATGATGACGCGACAAACTCCTTGTATTACGAAATAAATTTAAGTACAACACAATTTGTTACATAATAAATTGTACTACAAATATATATATATATATAACAAACGTTATACTTTTAAAATAGCATTTACAACAAATATTTGTCTTACAAAATCCTTTTTTTAGAATAATCCTTGCTTCAAATTGACTTTTAACCATTTTAATTTTTCGCGACATATATGTGTTGCGATAGCATTATAATAACAAATACATTGTTGCTATATCATACTTTTTGCATCAAACAAATAATGTTGCATATGCGATGTATGGTTGAAAGTTATCGCGGAATACATTATGTGACTTATATACATGCAACATAAATATTTTGTCGTGAAATTACTTTTACAACAAAATCTTTGTTTATGCGATAACATTTTTTTGTCGCGATTTCACTATTCTTTTGTAGTGCCAGCAGGGCTATAAATAGATCGGATATGGATCAGATCCATCCATATCCGATTCGATCCGATAAGAATAATTATCCGATCTGGAATTTAAAAAATAAGAAAATAAACCCAATGTTAAAATTAACTCTTTTTTCACAATTTTTTTCGATTCTTAAATGGGTATAATAATTGTAATATTTTTTTGAACTTTTAGCCAACTGAATTGAAAGGCACAAAAAATTACATATCCATTTATTGACTCACTTATTCATAGAAGACATTTCTAAACATTTTGTTAAAGACTTTTGATACATGATAAGAATCTATTTGGTTTGGTTGTATTACATTATACCTTTGATCTGATTGTAGTGTATTGTTAAATGAATAGTTATTTATAATTTATTAAATTAATCATTTTTCCTATCTTTTAATAATTAATAAAATTTAAAACTTTCCAAATATTTCAATTAGGATTATATATATATATTAGGTACTATAACTTGTATGTATTATTAAATAATTTTTAAGTGATTAAAAAATTAAAATAATATTAAAATAAGTAAATACATTTCTATGTTTTTTAGGCCTAAGCTTTGTCTAGACTTGTCTAGCCCGAAACCTCTACGCCTCGCCATTCATTACACTTTTTAGAATACTGTGTACACATGGATTGACTTTCTTATTTTTTTTTTTTATGTTTTGAATTTAACTACTTTTTCATTCTAAATTTCTTTATTTTTTCATTTATTTATTTATTTATTTTAGTGACAAATAATATGTCATAAAAATATTTTATCTACTCAACTATTTATAAAAAATAGGATCATGTTGTTATTGAATCAGATTGACTTACATCCATATTTGATCCATTTAGTTAACAGATTATCGAATTCAAATTTTGATCGGATTATCGGATTGAGACCCTAAATCCATCTCTCATTAATTTCATTGGATTCAGATCAAAATCAAATTCATTGACAATCCTAAGTGTCAGTTTAGCTGAGACACATGCTAGCTGTGTAGCTGCTGTGAATCACAGTAGCGTCGGGTGCGACGCTGCTACCAGCATCGCAGCACGTCAACGTTGCTGCTGTGACACAGCAGTGTCGCGACGCTGGTAGCAGCGTCCTGTTGCAGGTGGATGTGGCTCGACGGTGGGTATGTGGTGAGCTGTTGCAGGTGGATGTGGCTCAGTGTTGCGTTGTAATTGTGCTGACGGATTTTTGGATTTTTTTTTTTTTGGATTTGAGGCAGTGGTTTTGTTGGATTTGGTGGTGATTGAGATTTTTGTTGTGTGCGTGACGGTGGGGTGGGGTGGGGTGGTCGTGGAGGGATGAGATGATATTGGGTATGTCTGTGACCAATGATTTATTATTAAGGCGGTGGTTGTGGTGGTGTTGTGACGGGGAGACGATGATGGTGCTGTTGTGTAGGCGGCGACGGTGGTGGTTTGGGTGGTGGGTGTTGGTGGTGTTATTGTTGTGGGTGGTTGTGGCGGTGGAGG
>CAIGRB010101457.1:37789-71373 GCA_903798255.1 Fraxinus quadrangulata
GTCAATTTGATTTACTATTGACATATAACGTCAATTTGTTCATAGTGTACATACTTTTTGTGAGAAATTATATAAATATAGTGATCATGTAACGAAAGACTATAATAATAAGATATTGTCTCGAACCTATGCTCTCGGACACACAACCCAATCCACACAAAATCAAGGAGAAGAATTCAAGTCAAATCAGTTTTTCTCATTCTTTTCTTCATGTTCTTAATATTAGATTGGATTATGTGTTTTCTCTTATTTATGAATTGAATTTTTAGAACTAGGGTTTGATGTAACATACATGAGACATGTTTTGATTTTAGTATAGTTGCTTATGTTAGTTTTTCCATGAGTTTATTTGTTTTGATTCTTGTTTAATGTTTTTAATTACCTGATCAATAATTGAATAATTTGATACTTTAAATTTCGACATTCGAGAGAGAAAAATTTAGGGAAATTTAAGTACGATCTAAGAATAACACAATCTAGATTTTGTAGGTTTCGAGAGAAATTATGAAAATTTTGAAGCATGTTCTATTTAAGAACCATGAACTTGATAATTTTTAGATTTTAATTCGGAATAGAGATATTGGAATTAAAATATAGAGATAGGTTCTATTTGACACTCGAGAGAGGGAATTAAATTATTTTAGAGTTCTTGCTTATAAATTTGGGAAAAATTGATAGAAGTAATTATATAATTTGAGAAATATTGTTGATGGTGCGGTGAAATCATTCACTAGACTTTCTCACTTAAAATAAATTTCTTGTGTAACTTGCATTGATTTAGTTGAATTTGCCACCACGTCCATTTTTAGATTATAAAAACATTGATTCTAAAATCTGATTTCTAGATATAGTAGAGGCTAAAATAATTATAGTACTTAATAGAAATTTAATATTAATCCCTATGGATTTGACATTCTTACTTGATCTTATATTACAATACTTGACACCGTATACTTGCGATATATTTTATCTTACATAAAATGCATAACAGCAGGAACAATCATTTTTGTGTTAGGACGATGCTTTACAATAGAATCTAACTAATTTTATTACAAAAAAAATGTAATAATTCAATAAGAGGCTGAATCAGCATATCTTTGTTCGTGAACATTGGCTCCACTGCATCTCATTTCACTAATATTCGGCCTGATAAAGTATTTGATGTGCTAAACATGTTTTGAGAATATATTCGTTTTACTATTTATATATTTTATAAGGAATTTACTTAATCATACACTGGTGGAAAATAAAATCGATTTCAATTTTCAATAAAAAATTACTTTGTATTTAGATAGAAGTTGTGATTAGAATTATATCTTTATTGAATTTTGTAAACTCTTTCGTGTATCTTGATTACGAACAATCATGATTTGCTATCCACAACTGTCCAATTGTCCAGTCTCCAATGAAAATCCACACGAAAAATAGAAATGAGAGAAATTAGGATTTTTTTTTTTTTTTTGGTGATAGCAAGAATATGAATCATATTACTTTTCTGAAACTCTAAAGCTTATTAATATAAGTTCAAGTGGGTTTGACCCATCTTTTAAACTTAAATCGGTCCAATATTTAATTAATTAAATTTGGTCTATAAATTAATTAATCCAATTAATTAATTCGAGTTTATTAACAAGCAACCCAATTAATTAATTATCCAACATTTGTTAATTAATTAATTGGTGAATCTTATTCTTTTAGTTATCCTTTTATGTATGATCCATTAGGTTCCCGATCACGATATCTAACGACGCGAATTATTATTTTTATCTAATCAAAATCGATAAATTAAAATACACCTTTTAATTTATCACCAAACCACATTCATCGTCCCAAATTGACATATGTCAATGTGTCAAGGCAATACATGTGACAGGAAATGTCACTTGGTATGAAAAAACTAAACTTGTTTATTTACCGTGAAACTATAATTCATTCGTCAATATGATCCGATCAATTACGAGATATGGATATTTGTCAATCTTAATTATCAATCATATTTTTCATTCCACTATTAAGTCAATGTAAGTCAAATACCCTTTTTCGACTTATAGGTACACATTGGCCAAGAATTTCGTTATCAACTTAACTGAATGAAATGTGGATCATAATCTTTTACTATTTAAGAGTGACAAAGCATCTATTGATCATTCACAACCTTCATATGATTCTTGACATATTCGAGCAATGTCGTATTAGCGACCCTTAATAGAATAACATCTAATATCACCAAAGTATGACTGTCCTCATATAGGGTAATATGACGATCTCAAATTGAATGACCAATTCCACTACTGAACATTAGAGATTAATCACTGACATTCAGATAGTTATCCAAGTAGAATCTCCCCAGCGAGTCTCCAATGTTTTGTTCTATAACAAAACATCCACATTTTTATTTAAATATCGACACACTTTAACTTGTGAGATCAACTTCACAAGTAAGAAATTCTAAACGCGATGGTCTATCCGTCGTAATGATATTCATATTTTCTTATTATTTACGACCACAGATGATTTATGATTCTGTCATATGTAATTTGTATCTCACAATCATAATTCTTTGTGATTAACAAATTACCAAGACTTGAATCCACGGATGCTATTATTTAATTTATTAGAGTATTAATTCAATTAAATAATAAATTTGCCATAAATGAAATGTATCAATTATATATTAAAAGTGTTTATATCCAAAATTGATTAGACCTAAAGCATAACATTTACATATTTTGCGTCGTTTGTAATTTTTCCTTAATTCTAAGTCCCATGTACTTAAAATGATAATTGACGGTCAACTATTTGCAATGGGAATAGTGCATGCTAGCTTGCCACAGCCACATAAGCTGGTGTATTCAATTTTTTGGTTCAATGTTAGTTTGATCTTTCTTGGTCGTTTATTAGGAGGGTGTTTGGTGGAGATTAAAATTAGATTTTTAGTGAATTGTGATAGAAATTTTTGAAATATGTGGTTGAAAAAATATGGGACTCATAAAAGATGTGGTTAATATTGATTATTTGACTTAAACTTAGATTAAAATTAAATTTTAACCCGACCCAAACAGGCCTTAGGTGACATGTGAAGAAGAATATTGAAACAAGTCAGGGTTCAGAGGTCTATCCTGCTACCCAGCAGATGCGTATTCATCAGGGGGAAGTTCTTAATGATGAGACCACACTAGAGGAGAACAAAGTTGGTGAAAAAAGTTTTGTTGTCATTATGTTGAGCAAGGTGCCTATGATATATCCATGTATCCAAACCCGTGACTTCCATGTGATTGGCTTCAGAAGCATGAAGATCATATCAATAATGATCTGCAAATCATAGGTGCACAAGTTGATAGAAATGTATCATTGCTAATATGATATAGGAGTGACCAAATTGTCTAGAGTAGATGATCTAACTTTTAACAGTTACATTTGCTATTGCACAGCAACCAAAGTAGTTTTTATTGGGTGTAGTTTTTCTATCCCATTAGTTTGGGAAAGGGATGGATATTGATTATTTACCTCTGGGAAATGGATGAATAAAGATTAAAGTAAATAACATATTTAAACACTCGCATGCTCTTGTGCAAGATTGAATGTCTTTTCCTTGTAGTTTGCTAATATATTATGTATTTCACCTTTGCACTCTTTCAACCATGCTTGCAAATGGTTATCCAGAAGGGGCCAAGCTAGGTGTAACTGTCCCCAAAATTCGAAGGTTTCCATTTTCATTTCATCATGGACTTGGAATTTAGTACAACGCCTAAAGAAAATGAAGTCCTCTACAAACATCTGCTAACCCTACTTTCCCCATACAGGAAAAGCAATCCCGTCAATTATTTTAAAATTGGTTAATAGCTACCCCTACCGTCGGGGGGAAAATACCCAAGATGTTTTGCAGCCCTATGGACTTCACTCGCTAATTGATTTTGTTATGAATTTTAGATCGCAAGATAATGACGATAATGAAATAAACAAGAAAAAAATAAACATCAAAATTTATGTGGAAACCCAATATGGGAAAAACCACGGAGAGACTAGAAAAATCCACTAAAACAATAGTAATTGTATTTAAAATATCAAGATCTCAATTCTCTCAATTGAAATCTAAGCTCTCTAACTCTCAAGATGTTGTTGAATATATATATATATCTTTGTTGGAGTGCTCGATAAAGAAGAAGTCCTAAAAATCTGGAAAAACGAAATTAAAATACCTCGGCCCTGGGACGCCCAAGCACAGCGCTGTAGCGACGGGTTCTATGTTTTGTTTAGGGGCTCGGCGCCAGCATGCTATTCCTTTTTTTTCTTCTTCTTCTTTTCCACTCCAAAGTGTTTTTTTTCATCTCAAAGTTCTTTTTCAAACTAAACTCCAAATCCTTGATGAAATTTGGTTTTCATTAATTTGGACTCTTAAAAACTCAAACTCCTTAGAATTCTTTTATTATACCAAACCCAAATAAAATAGAATTTGGATCACACCACAACAAATCTCTACCTTGAAACAAATTACATCATAGGGAATTCAAGACACGTCTCCAAGTAAACATCATTCCTCCTCTTCCAAACAAGTCACAATGGATTAAATCAATGACAAACACCCACTAAGTTCAAGCAATACTCAAACTTAGCAATAAAAAGTGATTTTGTCATCATATTAGCAAGATTATCCTTGGTATCAATCTTGCTCACTATAATATCACCATGATCAATCGCATCACGCACAAAATGATACATCACATCAATGTGCTTAGTCCTATCGTGAAACATCTGATTCTTAGTCAAGAAAATTGTACTCTGACTATCACATAATACTGTAGACATATGCAAGTTGCCGCTGATTTCACCAATCAATCATCTCAGTCACATAGTCTCCTTACATGCATCTCTAATGACTATGTATTCTGCTTCTATTGTAGACAAAGCTACTGTATTTTGCAAAGTAGCTTTACAACTAATTGCACAGCCTTCAAGGGTAAACATACCATGTAAGTGATCTCCTCTTATCAAGATCTCCTTCATAATCTGAATCCACATACCCAATAACTCTATCTGAATTTTTACCAAAATGCAAACAAGCATTAGAAGAGTCCATCAAGTATTGAAGATCCACTGCATTGCCTTCCAATGTTTCTTATCCGAATTTGTCATGTATCTGTTAACCGCACTAACTGCATGTGCCAAATCAGGTCTTGTACAAACCATAGTATACATCAGCGAACCAACTGCATTGTAATAAGGAACTTGAGATAGGTAATCAATGTCTTCATCTGACCGAGTACACAAGTTAGATGATAATTTAAAGTGGGCAGCCAAGAGAGTACTGACAAGCTTCACATTTACCATATTGAATCTTTCAAACACCTTCTCAATGTACCCCTTCTGACTCAAATACAATATGCCAGTCTTTTTATCTCTTAAGATTTCCATACCAAGATCTTCTTTGCTGCACCCAAATCCTTTATATCAAATTCTTTATTGAGTTAAAACTTCATTTTTTTGACATCTGCATTATCTTTAACTGCTATGAGCACATCATCAACATATAATAACAAATATGTATTTGATCCACTATCTTCTTTTTTGAAGTACACACAACTATCATAATTACATATGAAGAAACTATGAGTAGTCATGAATGAATCAAACCTCTTATACCATTGCATCGATGGTTGCTTTAGTACATTCAAAGACTTTTTCAACAAGCACACATAGTCTTCTCCTCAAGAGATTATGAACCCCTCTAGTTGTTGCATGCAGATGCTCTCCTCAAGTCTTTTATGTGAGAATGTTGTCTTGACATTCATCTGTTCAAACTCCAAGCCATTTTTAGCCACCACTCCATGTAAAGCCAGGATGGAACTATTCTTCACAATTGGTGAGAACATATATGTAAAGTCAACACCTGGAATCTGATTATAGTCATTTGCCACCAATCTAGCTTTGTATCTAATATCTTCAATCCCTAATGTGCCTTCCTTTCTTTTGAATACCCATTTCACCGAACAACCTTTTTATCTCTAGATAATTTCACCAAGTCCCAAGTGTTATTTTTGTTTAATGACTCAATTTTCTCCTACATAGCAATAATCCATCTGCTAAAATCACTACAACTGACTACCTCTGAATATGTAGCAGACTCCTTAGTAGAATCAATGTCTTCAGCCATACTCTACCAAATCTTATTTCACATACTTCTGTGGAGGTCTAATATGTCTGCGAGATCTATCCTTAACTATAGAATATTGTGGTGTTTGTGGTGTAGGTAAAATAGGCAAGATATTACTGTCTATCAATCCCGAGCTAGACGGATATGTAGTAGACTATTCTGCAACCTCTAATTGTTCATCTGAACCAATTTCCAGCTCCACGTGAGTTGAATGATCATCCTCCTTAGTTTTATCAGAATCCCCAAAAGGTGAAAAATGAAGCATAGCAAGTTTTTTCAAATACTATATCCATACTAATAACTACATTTCTTATCTCAAAACACCACAATTTATACCCCTTCACACCTGATTTATACCTAAAAAAGATGTACTTTCTTGACCTATGCTCCAATTTTCCATTATCCACATGTGCATAAGTAGGACACTAAAAAATTTTCAAATCAGAATAGAAAAAAGGTTTACCAGACCATACATTTTCTGGTATCTTTTTATTAATGGCAGGGTTGAAGGTATCTTGAGACACTTGATAGTACCTGAAATTTCTCAATAGAATAATGTGGCAGAACGGATGAATAGAACTTTGATGGAAAGGGTTCATTGTATGCTTTCAAATTCTGGGTTGCCTAAGATTTTTAGGCTGAATCTGCTACTACAACTTGTTTTCTAAATTAATCGCTGACCCTCAGTTGTCTCAAGATACCTTCAACCCTGCAGAAGTTCTATTCATCCATTCTGCCAAACTCTGTGCGTAGACGTTTCACCTACTTTCCAGTCTGCTTTTCTACCAATATTTTCCACTCCTTGAAAGTCTCAAACACATCACTCTTCTGCTTCAAGAAGAATACCCAAACTTTCCTAGAGAAATCATCAATCATTGTCAACAAGTAATAATGGTCTCCTTTCGATGGAACTCTGGTTGGTCCCAAAAATCTGAATAGATATATTCAAGTGTTCCCTTCGTGTTGTATCCTCCTTTTATGAATCTGACTCTTTTCTATTTTCCAAAGACACAATGCTCACAAAAATTTATTTTGCTGGTCTTCTGCCCATCAAGAAGTCCTCTTCTACTCAATTCCGCCATGTCATTCTCACTCATATTTTGTTGTCAATTGCCATTTGTTACAGTGACGTTGTACACTTGTATAATGTTTCCAACATGTAAAACATCGTTATGTTACCTCAGGAACTAAGAAATTAAATTTTGATAGGGATGAGTTATTTCTGCTTTATCCTAGGTTCCCGGGAGAATTCACTAGAAAAGAAAGGAAAACCTACAAAAGACTAAGTTTATGAGACGTCTTCAGGGGATGAAGATAGCTCTAAAGGAATGGAAAGTATGAGACCTTTTCTTTAGATTTGGTTTACGTTGTTCTTTAAGATTGATTTTGGCTTTATCAAATTTAATTTGTTGGGTGAAACTCATGAAAGTTAATAGACTTAGCAAGGTATTCAAGTAGTGTGAGCTCGACAAAAAAATGGGCCTGAGTAGAGCCATAAGTTTAGTCGAAGTCAAATAGCATGTGGTTTGGCTTCACAATTCCTCCAAATCCAGAAATAAAAAATGTTTCTTAATGCAAAGTGGATTATGGAACCCCATCAGAGTAAACCTGGACTTAAAGTGCTGCAAGAAACGATCGATGACTTCATAGCTGCTCATGAGGCACAAGAGGAGCGGGTAGTTTTACTTGTGCAGTGATACTTCAATGTTTCTTTTTATCAAAGCATTGAAAGTGTAGATGCTTATTAGACCATTTGCATGTATTCATTGTTTATTAGCTCACGATTGTAGTTTTCTATAGCTGAATAATAGGACATATGCCATTTTTTATTTAATACGGATTATCCATTTTTTTCTTAAAGATGTGACAAATTGATGTCTTGAACTGTTCTCTTTCAGCTAGAATACTAAAGTCATCTCATCATTACCGTGTTCTATGTGCAACTAGTTGAGAAACTGCATCTATATGAGGCTTATAAAATTTAGAGTCTAATATAAAATGTTATATTTCATTTGATTTATTTATTTGCTTCTTTCTTCATTGTAAGTTGTCTTATTTTCTTTGTTGGCCCATGAAGGCAAGAAGAGAAAGGGAGGCCAAAGCTGCAGAAGGTGGACGGACTGTTGTCATACACCATGGGGAAAAGAAAATGACATCTAATGCTAAAAGTGGAATTGTTGTGGGTTCTATTACCAAGGCTGTTGTTCTAGATAACATGGTAAAAAAGGAAAACAAAGATGCAAGCTCAGATTTCTACATATTTCAGCAAAGGGAAGCCCACAGAAACAGTATGTAAAAATTCATTTTTGTACAGTTTTTGACATTTTTAACATAATGAACGCAGAGCAAATTCGAGCAGGATAAAAAGCGGATACAACAGATGAGAGTTGAAAGGAAATTTCGACCATATTAAGCCCCATGTTTGTTTCACATTCTTTCAAAACTATTTTTTCAACATATTCATTTTCAATTACACATACATACAATAAAATATTTTACGCGTAAATTCAAATCTTTTTCCTATTTCTTAACTACACATTCTCCAAAAATTCACTATTCAAAATAATGTTTTTGTTGGAAAAATAGGTCTATGTGGCTGACTTTGGAGCTAAATTTGAGTGGGATCCGGTTGTTCATTTTGGAATATGAAAGTTGATTTGTGTTCTCCTCCGTGAGAATATCGAAATCAAATATTTACTTGTCAAAAATGATGTTCAGGTGAATGAGAAATTGAGGAAAAACGAAATTAAAATACCTCGGCCCTGGGACGCCCAAGCCCAGCGCTGTAGCGACGGGTTCTCTGTTTTGTTTAGGGGCTTGGCGCCAGCATGCTATTCCTTTTTTTTTCTTCTTCTTTTCAACTCCAAAGTATTTTTTTTTCATCTCAAAGTCATTTTTCAAGCTAAACTCCAAATCCTTGATGAAATTTGATTTTCATTAATTTGGACTCTTAAAAACTCAAACTCCTTAGACTTCTTTTATTATATCAAACCCAAATAACATAAAATTTGGATCACACCACAACAAATATCTCAAATTACATCATAAGGAATTCAAGACACGTCTCCAAGTAAACATCATTCCTCCTCTTCCAAATAAGTCACAATGAACTAAATCAAACTTAGCAATAGAAAGTGGTTTTGTCATCATATTAGCAGGATTATCCTTGGTATCAATCTTGCTCACTATAATATCATCATGATCAATCACATCACGCACAAAATGATACATCACATCAATGTGCTTAGTCCTGTCGTGAAACATCTGATTCTTAGTCAAGAAAATTGTACTCTGACTATCACATAATACTGTAGACATATGCAAGTTGTCACTGATTTCACCAATCAATCATCTCAGTCACATAGTCTCCTTACATGCATCTGTAATGACCATGTATCCTGCTTCTATTGTAGACAAAGCTACTATATTTTGCAAAGTAGCTTTCCAACTAATTGCACAGCCTCCAAGGGTAAACATACCATGTAAGCGATCTCCTCTTATCAAGATCTCCTTCATAATCTGAATCCACATACCCAATGACTCTATTTGAATTTTTACTAAAATGCAAACAAGCATTAGAAGAGTCCATCAAGTATTGAAGATCCACTGCATTGTCTTCCAATGTTTTTTATCCGGATTTGTCATGTATCTGTTAATCGCACTAACTGCATGTGCCAAATCAGGTCTTGTACAAACCATATTATACATCAGCGAACCAACTGCATTGTAATAAAGAACTCGAGACATGTAATCAATGTCTTCATATGACCGAGTACACAAGTTAGATGATAATTTAAAGTGGGCAATCAAGAGAGTACTGACAAGCTTCACATTTACTATATTGAATCTTTCAAGCACCTTCTCAATGTACCCCTTCTGACTCAAATACAATCTCTCAGTCTTTTTATCTCTTAAGATTTCCATACCAAGATCTTCTTTGCTGCACCCAAATCATTCATATCAAACTCCTTATTGAGTTGAAACTTCACTTTTTTGACATCTACTTTATCTTTGACTGCTATGAGCACATCATCAACATATAATAACAAATATGTAATTGATCCACTATCTTCTTTTTTGAAGTACACACAACTATCATAATTACATTTGAAGAAACCATGAGTAGTCATGAATGAATCAAACCTCTTATACCATTGCATCGATGGTTACTTTAGTCCATTCACGGACTTTTTTCAACAAGCACACATAGTTTTCTTCTCCAGAGATTATGAACCCCTCTAGTTGTTGCATGTAGATGCTCTCCTCAAATTTTCCATGTAAGAACGCTATCTTGACATTCATCTGTTCAAACTCCAAGACATTCTTAGCCACCACTCCATGTAAAGCCAGGATGGAACTATGATTTACAATTGGTGAGAACATATATGTAAAGTCAACACCTGTAATCTAATTATAGTCATTTGCTACCAATCTAGCCTTGTATCTAACATCTTCAATCCCCGATGTGCCTTCCTTTCTTTTGAACACCTATTTGCACTGAACAACCTTTTTATCTCTAGATAATTTCACCAAGTCCCAAGTGTTATTTTTGTTTAATGACTTCATTTTGTCCTACATAGCAATTATCCATCTGCTAAAATCACTACAACTGACTACCTCTGAATATGTAGCAGACTTCTTAGTGGAATCAATGTCTTCAGCCATACTCTACCAAATCTTATTTCACATACTTCTGTGGAGGTCTAATATATCTGCGAGATCTATCATTAACTATAGAATATTGTGGTGTTTGTGGTGTAGGCAAAGCACGGAAGATATTACTGTCTATCAACCTCGAACTAGACTGATATGTAGTAGACTGTTCTGCAACCTCTAATTGTTCATCTGAACCAATTTCCAGCTCCATGTGAGTTGAATGATCACCCTCCTTAGTTTTATCATAATCCCTAAAAGGTGAACCACGAAGCATAGCAAGTTTTTCAAACACTATATCCATACTAATAACTATATTTCTTTTTTCAAGACACCACAATTTATACCCCTTCACACCTGATTTATACCTAAGAAAGATGCATTTTCTTGATCTAAGCTCCAATTTCCCATTATCCACATGTGCATAAGTAGGACACTCAAAAATTTTCAAATCAGAATAGAAAAAAGGTTTACCAGACCATACATTTTCTGGTATCTTTTTATTAATAGCAGGTTTGAAGGTATCTTGAGACACTTGACAGTACCTGAAATTTCTCAACAGAATAATGTGGCAGAACGGATGAATAGAACTTTGATGGAAAGGGTTCGTTGTATGCTTTCAAATTCTGGGTTGCCTAAGATTTTTAGGCTGAATCTGCTACTACAACTTGTTTTCTAAATTAATCGCTCACCCTCAGTTGTCTCAAGATACCTTCAACCCTACAGAAGTTCTATTCATCCATTCTGCCAAACTCTATGCATAGACGTTTCACCTGCTTTCCAGTCTACTTTTCTACCAATGTTTTCCACTCCTTGAAGGTCTCAAACACATCACTCTTCTATTACACTCCTTGAAGGTCACAAACACATCACTCTTCTACTTTAAGAAGAATACCCAAACTTTCCTGAATAAAAATTCAATCATTGTCAACAAGTAATAATGGTCTCCTTTTGATGGAACTCTGGTTGGTCCCAAAAAATCTGAATAGATATATTCAAGTGTTCCCTTCGTGTTGTATCATCCTTTCGTGAATCTGACTCTTTTTGTTTTCCAAAGAGACACAATGCTCACAAAAATTTATTTTGCTGGTCTTCAGCCCATCAAGAAGTCCTATTCTACTCAACTCCGCCATGTCATTCTCACTCATATTTTGTTGTCAATTGCCATTTGTTACAGTGACGTTGTACACTTGTATAATGTTTCCAACATGTAAAACATCGTTATGTTACCTCAGGAATTAAGAAATTAAATTTTGATTAGGAATGAGTTCTTTCTGCTTTATCCTAGGTTCCCAGGAGAATTCACTAGAAAAGAAAGGAAAACCTACAAAAGACTAAGTTTATGAGACGTCTTTAGGGGATGAAGACAGCTCTAAAGGAATGGAAAGTATGAGGCATTTTCTTTAGATTTGGTTTACGTAGTTCTTTAAGATTGATTTTGGCTTTATCAAATTTAATTTGTTGGGTGAAACTCATGAAAGTTAATAGACTTAGCAATGTATTCAAGTAGTGTGAGCTCGACAAAAAAATGGGCCTGAGTAGAGCCATAAGTTTAGTCGAAGTCAAATAGCATGTGGTTTGGCTTCACAATTCCTCCAGATCCAGAAATAAAAAATGTTTCTTAATGCAAAGTGGATTATGGAACCCCATCAGAGTAAACCTGGACTTAAAGTGCTGCAAGAAACGATCGATGACTTCATAGCTGCTCATGAGGCACAAGAGGAGCAGGTAGTTTTACTTGTGCAGTGATACTTCAATGTTTCTTTTTATCAAAGCATTGAAAGTGTAGATGCTCATTAGACCATTTGCATGTATTCATTGTTTATTAGCTCACGGTTGTAGTTTTCTATAGCTGAATAACAGGACATATGCCATTTTTTATTTAATACGGATTATCCATTTTTTCTTAAAGATGTGACAAATTTATGTTTTGAACTGTTCTCTTTCAGCTAGAATACTAAATTCATCTCATCATTACTGTGTTCTATGTGCAACTAGCTGAGAAATTGAATCTGTATGAGGCTTATAAAATTTAGAGTCTGATATAAAATGTTATATTTCATTTGATTTATTTATTTGCTTCTTTCTTCATTGTAAGTTGTCTTATTTTCTTTTTTGGCCCATGAAGGCAAGAAGAGAAAGGGAGGCCAAAGCTATTGCAGGCAGACGGACTGTTGTCGTACACCATGGGGAGAAGAAAATGACATCTGATGCTGAAAGTGGAACTGTTGTGGGTTCTATTGCCCAGGCTGCTGTTCTAGATAACATGGTAAAAAAGGAAAACAAAGATGCAAGCTCAGATTTCTACATGTTTCAGCAAAGGGAAGCCCGCAGAAACAGTATGTACAAATTCATTTTTGCACAGTTTTTGACATTTTTTTAACATAATGAACGCAGAGCAAATTCGAGCAGGATAAAAAGCGAGTACAACAGATAAGAGCTGAAAGGAAATTTCGACCATATTAAGCCCATGTTCGTTTCACATTCTTTCAAAACTGTTTTTTCAACATATTCATTTTCAACTACACATACACACAATAAAATATTTTACGCGTAAATTCAAATTTTTTTCCTATTTCTTAACTACACATTCTCCAAAAATTCACTATTCAAAATAATATTTTTGTTGGAAAAATGGGTCTATGTGGCTGACTTTGGAGCTAAATTTGAGTGGGATCCGATTGTTCATTTTGGCATATGAAAGTTGATTTGTGTTCTCCTCCTGAGAATATCAAAATTATATATTTATTTGTCAAAAATAATGTTCGGGTGAATGAAAAATTAAAGCTCAAAGTGTGTCACTTAAAATGAGTTTATGTTGGTGGGATAATTAGAAATGTGTTTGTCCCACATTGGAAGTGGATGAAAACAAAAATCACTTTAAATGTGGTTGCACTTTAGAAGTGTGTAATCATGTGTAGGATAGAGGCTTTCTCCACGTGCGCGTGCATGGGGTGCAAATCATGGACCGAAATAGGTTTCGAACCTTGAACTTGTGTGCGGGCGCGACTTGCGTACACGAATGTTGGACCGAAATGAGCAAAATTGGTCCATTAGGAGTGTCCACGTTTTGCCATATTTTTATTTTTCAACTGACTTTTTATTTTCTGAAACCGTTGAAACTCTTGTGGTAATTGCCATGATGTGAATGGCAATTTATAAGATCCAAATCTTTATATATATTTCGATTTTTTCCAGTTATGAACAAACGATTTTTCTCTGAAAATTCATCTGCTTACAGTTCGAGTTTGTTTTCATTTTCAGTTTCTATTTCAATCTTTGTGGTGATATTGTTAGGGCACTAACTCAGTTCGTCGGAATATAATCTGTGGTGTTCAGATTCTACTACTCTGCCGTTGTACCCTGAGAAGCAGACGCTTAAATTATACTTCAAGCATGTACGGTGAGAAGACGAATCTGTTTTAAGGAAACTATGTGTAACACAGACCTCGAGTTATAAGTTTATTACTGTTTCTTCATTAATTTTTTACTGTAATTATAATTTAATCTATTGCATATACGGTATTCAAACTGCAAATTCGGTATCCATTCTGCATATCCGGTATCAAGCTGTAAATCCAGTATCCATTCTGCATATACGGTATCTAAGCTGTAAATTCGATATTTAGTGTGTAAATCTGGTATCCAGTGTGTAAAACCATTATCTAAATACTTGAAACACTTATCTAACAGTTTTTCCAACAAAATAAATGGCCATCAAACAGGGGCTAGATCCTCTTATCCCATAATACTATCAAGCGATGAACTGAAATGCTCCAAAGAATTGGATTATTTTCTCTTGACAACGCTATGCCATTAGTTGCATCAACTGGAGATGCACTTGCTCGTGTTGAAAACTTGTAATTCCATTTCTGTGTTTCCTCGGTAAAAGCATGTTTGATTGAGCTTAAAAGCACAAATTTTGAGAATTATTTCCTCATTTTAAACTTTGTTTCGTGAAAGAGTTGCTTATCTATAAATCTTCATATCAAATTTACATTGTTTGTTGACAAGAGTGTCAATGTGTGAGCATCAGATAATAATACTCTTTTCATGAATTTCTCATTATAAAACTTTACTTTTATTCACTATCATAGTAGAATTGAACATTGCAACAAATCATAGAAAATAGCAACAATCATAATTTTTTTATTGAAATTCGTACTTATAATAGGATCGGATTTTTTCATAAATATCAGGGAATGTGTTTTAACTATATGAAAATGTACATCACTTACTCCATTCCCTTCGTCTTAAAGAGGTTTACGACGTAAAATTGTTGCGTTGTTTAAAAATCGACAGATTATGCAGATTGTGAAGCTGGACGAAAAGAAGGCAAATGAATGATTTGTCGATGAATTGTTTACTATTTAGTACGGGACTGTTGTCCGACTCAAATAATTGTCATTCATGATTTTGTCGTTCATGATTGTGTCATTCAAAGTTATTGGTTAATAATTGTTCGGGAATGGTAGTGTTAAACAAAAACCATAGTAAGTCACCTGAATTATGTGCATGATGTGTCACAATTATTTGGAACAGGTAACAAAGTATTTAATCACATGTAACATGTCTCTTCGAAGCAACTCTTCCCATCTCGAAATTTGTGATTTTCCTCCGAGCATAAATACATTGAAAAAATTGAACGTATTTCAGTTCTACTATGTAAATTCCCCTTTGAAAATTTTCTTTAATCTCTTTCATTATTTCTCAAGAACTTCATCCTTAATTTCTCCACATAAAAATACATAGAAATAAAATACAATGCTCGTGTCAATTATGCAGGAGAAGCACGGAGAAAACATGTGACCAATTTGACCATAGAGTATAGTACTCGATAAACTCATCTACGGTCTAAATGTATTTGACTAGTTCCATGTTTAGAGTCGAATTGTCTAATACAACTAAAATACAGACTCGCCCAACTTAAGCAATAATTGACTTGTTCATCAAACCGAATCCTTAACAATTAAAAAAAAAATGGTAATTGACTAGTTAAAAGTAATTTCCAATAAAAATAAATTTAATATTTAACTTTAAAAATGAGACCGTAAGGACAACAAGACGATAGCGTAGCGGAGGTCTTCACATACCCCGTACGGGGTAAGATTTAAAAAAATCCACATTTACTGTACCGTTCATTCATTTACAAGTAATGTGATTTCTCACTATTGGTGATGACACCATTTTTGGTTAGCAATAAATTAGATCTCATATCTCCATAATTCATTTGACCATCGCTTAATATTATTGTATAGTCATGTAGACTTGTAATAACTAGCATTATTCTAAATTTATTTCATTATTTTTAGTATTATTTTTTTAAATACCATTTAAATTTTAAAAGATGAGTCGAAGATCATGTTAATAAAAATGATAAAAAAAAAAAAAAGGGGGATAATGATCATGTTTGCCATTTATGCCCCGATTTCCCGACCATTCGGAACATCTCCCATTAACAATATGAACTAGATTGGACGGGATGGGACGGAACGAGACAAAGTCGAAACATTTTTGCCACCCATACATGAAATTCTATTTTTTTTTTTTTCCCAAATTCCTAATTTAATTTATAACCTACCCATTTCTTGTCGGAGCCCCGTCATCCTTCTTTCTTCTTTCTCTCTCTCTCTCTCGGTCTCTCCAATAACGACACAGGTATCCATCGCCGGCGGCGACCGAAACAAGCGACGTCGTTTTCCGGCGACCAGACGTAAATTAAAAGCCAGGAGATGAAGATTTTTGTGAAAACCCTAAAAGGCACTCATTTCGAGATCGAAGTGAAACCCGAAGATACTGTACATGAACATCCACTTCTCTCCCTTTCACGCTCCCTCTATACATATTATTTTCTGATGAAGTGTACATAATATGTTAAATTGAATTATTTCTTAAATTTCGTGTGATTGTAGTATAATTAGGGTTAGGATATTGTTGTGGCTTTTGGGATTCTGGTTTTTCTATTGTCTTCTCCGTAATTTCTTCTCTAATTATCACTTTTTTGGTCTTGAGATTCGATTCATTCTTTTCATCCCTACTGGCTTATTGCCTTGAATTTTCAATGTCAGTACCGATTTTCAATGTATGGTGGTGTTACTACGTGCTATTGCTCGCTGAACTTTCTATGAAACTATGTTAATTGTTTTGAGTCTGCTGACAGTTAGTTAAATCTCTGTTAGCGAGTGACATTAAGAAAAAAAAATTCTGTTAATTGAAGTCTGAGTGGAAGGGAGTGGAATGGAGAGCAAGAAAAAGAACTGGTGGTAATTGGTGTTAGTTTACTATTATAATATTGAATATGCGTTAATTTTCCAGCAGAAAATGTTACTGCTATAGATCCACTTTCAGTATATTTTTACCACACAATCCTCTTCAACCTGTTTTTAAAAAAAATCACAATTCTTATAGACTGGGTTTAAATAGTTCATTCTTCTTTAGTCCATCTGGACCATCGATATAATCTTAACTTTACGCAAGTTCATAATGGGAGCTTTGCAGGAACAATCATTTTTGGGTTAGGACAGATGATTTGCAACAGAATCTATCTAATTTTACTACATGCAAATGTAATAGTTCAGTAAGAGGCTGAATCAGCATATCTGTGTTGGTGAACATTGGCTCCACTGCATCTCATTCAACTAATATTCAGCCTGCCAATGTATTTGACGTGCTAAACATGTTTTGAGAATATATTCATTTTACTCTACGTATTGTTTGCATTTTATGTAATTTTCCGTTAATTCTAAGCCCTTTGTAATTGAAATGATAAATGACGGTCAACTATTTGCAAAGTGAATAGTGGCTGTCAGCCTGGCACAGCCACAGAAGCTTGTGTATTCAATTTTTTGGTTCTCTGTTAGTTTGATCTTTCTTGGTGGTTTATTAGGTGACAGATGTGAAGAAGAAAATTGAAACAAGTCAGGGTTCAGATGTCTATCCTGCTGCCCAGCAGATGCTTATTCATCAAGGGAAAGTTCTTAAAGATGAGACCACACTAGAGGAGAACAAAGTTGCTGAAAAAAGTTTTGTTGTCATTATGTTGAGCAAGGTACCTATTATCCATGTATACAAACCCATGACTTCCATATGATTGGCTTGAGAAGCATGAAAATCATATCAATAATGATCTGCAAATCATAGGGGTACAAGTTGATAGAAATGTATCATTGCTAATATGATATAGGAGGGACCAAATTGTCTAGAGTAGATGATCTAACTTTTTACAGTTACATTTGCTATTACACAGCAACCAAAGCTGTTTTTATTGGTGTAATACAATGCTTCCCTTTCTTTTATTTACCTTTTTTAGGTTGTGCATACACACACATGTTGTTTTGTGGTGTGGTGGTGTAGTATGTGGATATGTGTGGGCTGCACCAATATATATATATATAAACATTTCACCTAGCTTTATTATATATAGAATGAAAATAGTATCAATTGCATTCTGTGTAGTCACAACACTGAATTTCGCAACTCATTATGTTTGCACTGTGCAACTACTGTAGAACAAGGCTTCATCAAGTGAGGGTTCAACTGCATCTGCTACTCCTTCAAGTACTGTGAGTGCATCTGACACAATTTTGCTTGGTGTTTGAGTAGTGTAGTTTTTTTTATCCCCTTAGTTTGGGGAAGGGATTGATATAGATTATTTACCTTTGGGAAATGGATGAATAAAGATTAAAGTAAATAACATATGTTTGCAAGATTGAATGTCTTTTCGTTGTAGTTTGCTAATGCATTATGTATTTCACCTTTGCATTCTTTCAACCATGCGTGCAATTGCTGATCCAGAGGTGGCCAATCTTGGGGTAACTGCCCCCAAATTCGAACATTTTGATTTCATTTCCTCGTGGACTTTGATTTTAGTTCAATTCCTAAAGAAAATGAGGTCCTCTGCAGACATCTTCCAACCCTACTTCCCCCATACAAGAACAGAAATTCCGTCAAAATTTATATTAAAATTGGTAAATAGCTGCCTCCTCCATAGGGAGGAAAAATACCCAAAATGTTTTGCAGCCCTATATTTAAATAGTAGATACTTCGATCGTTGTTTTGGTAACTTCCTCGATGCTACATGTATCTGCATGTTATTGAGGTTATGAAGTGAACCTAATTTTGGATGCATTTCTTTATGATAGATTTAATCTGTGTTGGCTGTCATTTGTTACAGTGACGTACCCAACATGTAAAACATTGTTATGTTACCTCGGGAACTAAGAAATAAAATGTGATTAGGAGTGAGTTCTGTCTGCTTTGTCTTTCTGCTTGCGTTAAGCATTGGGGTGTCACTGAAGCCCTTGGCGGACTCGTAAAAATAATTTCATTTGTCCTCAAGGTGCTTCCTGTACAATTGTATTTCCTTGTATCTTACTAATGTGACAAATCTATGATCTCGATAAAGGCTTGCATTTCTGTATGCACTATTACATCAAGAAGGGAAGTTGATGTACATGCATATGTTATTTTGAAGTTTGGCTTGCATTTGATTGGTGGGATGAGTGCTAATTCTTTTCATCTATTCAGACCCAACCTGCATATAATACAGCCCTGCCAACGCAGCCTGTAACGGCACCTCAGCTCCCTTCATCAACAGTTGTCCCGTGAGTTACTTCCATCACATTGGTCAAGATTTCAGATATGTAGGTAAAGAGATTCTTCTGTTTCGGGTTTTAGATTAATTTTTTCCATTTCTATTGGATGTAGTCCGCTATCTGTTCCTGCTGCTGCTGCGCCTGCTCCCCTTTCGTGAGTACACGTGTTCTTGAAGACATAATTTTCTGACTGTTCTTGCACTAATCAGTATTAACCTTTTTTTTTTGTTCGAAACAGTTCAGTGACAGATGTCTATGGTCAAGCAGCATCAAGTCTTGTTGCTGGAAGCAACATGGAGGCTACTGTTCAAGAAATTCTTGATATGGGTGGAGGAAGCTGGGATAGAGACACAGTTGTTCGCGCTCTACGTGCTGCATATAACAATCCAGAGAGGGCTGTTGAGTACCTTTATTCTGTGAGTCGTCTCTCAAGGATTCTTCATCTTACCCAGATTTTACCTTTTTGGTGACCACATCCCTTTTGCCAAAATGAAAAATTTGATTGCAAGAACTGCATAGACGAATTATTGTCCTCTGGTTTCTTGCATTGTTTATTGAAAACTGGAATTTCCATTCTTGTTTACTTTAGTTCCATCTTTTATAACCCAGTGGAAGGATTTTATTTCAGGGTATTCCTGAGCAAGCAGAAGTTCCTCCTGCAGGCCATCCTCCAGCGGCTCAACTTCCTGCTAGTGAGCAGCCTGTGAATTCTTTGACACAGGCCACACAGCTAGCAGTACCTTCCAGTGGGCCCAATGCTAATCCTTTAGACCTTTTTCCACAGGCAGGAAATTTTCCTTGACTATAATTTGATCTTCTATGAAAGAACAAAAGAAATGACTTCTAATTGGTTTTATCTTTCTGGAACCAGGGCATTCCAAATTTGGGCTCAAATGCAAGTGCTGGCACCTTAGATTTTCTTCGGAATAGTCAACAGGTATGGAAGATGCTTTTCATATGAAACACATTATTCTCTTAACAAAAAAATATGTTTTTATTATATTGTTCATTCTTTCTTCTCCTCTTTCCAGTTTCAAGCTCTGCGAGCCATGGTGCAAGCCAATCCACAAATATTGCAGGTACTAATTTTGCATATCCAATACACCTTCAGTTCATGGGTTGTAATGCTCTTTTTTCCTAGTAATGATATCATTATTGGGACCTGCAGCCTATGCTTCAAGAGCTAGGAAAGCAAAATCCACAATTAGTGCGGTTAATTCAAGAGCATCAGGCTGACTTCCTACGCCTAATAAATGAACCAGTTGAAGGGGAGGGGTGAGAAGTTCTGCTATAGTTTTACCTTTATCTTAGTCCACACTGCAACTTTGATTTGGTTATATGCCTTTATGTTCATGTTCCTCTAGATCTGTGTTCCACCCTTAATTCTTTTTGCCTCTTCTCATGACTGATAACATAACTACAATAACGATTTAGGAACATATTAGGGCAGCTTGCTGAAGCAATGCCACAGACTGTGTCGGTCACGGCGGAAGAGGGGGAGGCCATTGAACGAGTAAGTTTTTCATTACCTATCTAGTTCAATTTATGATGAATACATAAATTTCAGTTCATTGGATAATCATTTTCATCAACCATTTCTACTAGGTAACCGTAACTTGTACTTTTGTCTATGCTGATAGAATAAATTTGAAGTTCCTTGTAACTTGATACTTAATTTTGAGATAATGCATGTTTAACAGCTGATATCACATAGTTTTTGTTATTGGACCTCGATGCTGCTCAGCAAATATTGTACTCTTAAGATCTGAATAATACCACCTTGTAAGCTTGCAGATTGTCAATTCAAATACTTCTAGGAAGCTTTAATTCCATTCTTATCCAAATTGGAATGGTGATTTATAGTTAGTGAATGACACTGGGAGTCTTGCAATTTAGATTTAGTGCTTGTTTTGGAAGTAGCTGAAATTATAATGTGATAGAAATGAGTGGTGGATAAGTGGGTGGTAGTTATCGGTCTATAAAATGTATGGTTAAAATTAAAGTTTGACTTTGACCTTTAAATTATAAGGAACTTATAATGAAACCCAAACAAGTCACAATGTCTGTGATGACTATTATTAGGTTGTCTTCTCAGAATTTGTGGCATTTGTATGTTAATATAGCATTTTAGTGTTGCATTTAGTGAAGGGTAAATGGACATTTCTAAACACGTGACACTAGTCGTGTCTGATGAAAGTGTTCATCTATCCAAAATACATTCTGATATGTTGCCAATATTAACACCCTAATCTTCAGCAAGGTTTCTTAAATAACATTTGGAAACTACTAATTTCTGACTTGAAGCATGCTTATTTTCAATTAGACGCATTTAAATTTTGGTAATTATGATTAGACTCAAGACAGTATTTATGCAACCCCCCTGTTACCAGCTCCTGAACTCTTGATGAAGGTATTATTTCACTATAAGACACGTGTAGAAAAATAATGCATGGGTTGATGACTCAGGTCTTCTGAGTATTTTCCATAATGAATATCTGTCTTTTTGTTTGAATCCTCAAGATCCCATCAAAACCATGGTAGAACTAGACATGAAAAAATGGCCATGTGATCTTTGCCTCCATGCATCTTAACAGCGTCAGAATCATATGGAGCATTCTATTTCTTTTGCTGATAGTTAGTGCAAGTCATTTTAAAATCATGTATTATTCTTCTATGACAAGTAAATTATCATAGTCACATCATGATCTGCTTGTGACAAGCTGTTAATTTGATTTGCAGCTTGAAGCAATGGGTTTTGATCGAGCTTTGGTATTGGAAGTATTTTTTGCTTGCAACAAGAACGAGGAACTCGCGGCAAACTATTTATTAGATCACATGCACGAGTTTGATGATTGAAGCTGATTGAAATTACTGGATTCTTTTCATATTCATTTACTAGTCACTTCTTGTTTACTTCTCTTTATGTGCAATGGCTTTCCCTTGCCATGTGGATTTTTTCTAATGACATTGTTCATATGGGCTCTGACTGTTTAAATATTTGCCACCTTATTGTACTTTCATGTCTCCATAGAAGCATTAACAGAGCTTTAGATATTCTCTTATGACATGTTTGGTAAGTTGAATCGGCCACCGTTGGGCAATAAAAGAACCATCTGTTGCTTGGAAATCCATGGCTTCCTTTCCTACATAACTTAAGCTCTTCCCCAAGCATCCTTTTTTTCTGGGCCGAAAATTATGTGGGCTTCAAAGGAATAGTGCCATGGCCACCTGGAATGACAGAGCTATTGCTATTCCAATGTTCTTTTCCATACGTGTGAATTTTTCTGTGTTAGTTTTGGTTTTTTCAGTAGCTTCACTACAACTCCCAGCTTGTCCTTTTCTGGGCTATTGTTTTCTTTATTTGGGAGTAGTGTTTCATGGATTAATGTTATCTTTAATGAGCTATGGATTTCAATAATATACTTATTGTTCAAACTATATTTGAATTGATTGGTCATTGACATCCAAAAAAGTATGTAAATAAAAATGAAGATAGCTCAATAAAAGTTTCTTAAAAAGGCAAAATGAAGAGTCCAAACAGAGAGCATTGGTGGTGCGTGTAAAATTTTTCTTCCTACATTGTTTGATGGCTATTATTGAGAAAAAATGAATTTTTTGAATGGTGATATTTTGTAGAATGAGTGTTTAAAAGGTAGGGGAAAGTTTTAAATTTACATGCAAAATATTTTATTGTATGAATGTGATTAAAAATGAGTGATAATTAAAAAAATTATTTTAAAGAGAGATAAACAGGGACTTTGACATGCCTACAAGTTCAGGAAGAAATCAATTTTTCAACTCATTAAACCATGGGAAGGAAATTGAAATAAATTAATTACAAACATGGAAATCGAATTACTAGGTTGCCACAACCAGTACAAGTTCAATGAGAATTAAATGTTGCTGCCTTTTATTGTCCGAGAATTAGATGATTCTACCTTTTATTTTGTCTCTTGTTCGTGTTGATTTAGCTTAATAAGAATTATGTTTCTCGTCAAAAAGAAATAGAGTGGAGTAACCACGTTTTTTATCCTCCATAAAAACAAGGTTGTAAAAGAGATTCACACTTTCAAACACACAATTGCTTTCAAGTAAAGAAAATATCTGGGAAGCTCTTGGATTGGGATCACGTGACAATAGAAGGTGATATCATATGAAGGTGAACACGGTGTTCCATTAGATTTTATCGAATCTGAGTAGAGACCAAAGATCTTGAACAATCGATCAGAACAACTTAAAAGTTGAAATGTAAATAAATGAAGGGTATTTATAAGAGGGAATGAATCAAATTGATTAACATTTATGATGATATGCCATTCTTAGTTCGATAAATAAAAATGTTTTCCCCACTAAATACTTTTTATGTAGTGTTGTGCAATAAATAGAAGACAAACACAGCTTCTCTGCCGGATTTCTAGATTCCAAAATGTCTCTCGTGCAATCTACCACTAAAATTTAAAGAAGAATCAAACAAAGTTCAAGACCAGGCCTCAACATGGTACTTGCCAGCCTTTTCAAGTGCTCGAAGCCATTTTAAAGCGGTTTCTCTGGGAACCTGGTTTTCAGTCGAAACAATTTCCTCGAAAGTTGAAAAAACGTCAGAAGGCATTTTATTAGAAGAACCTGCAACATAAACGGCAGCACCCTGAGCAAGCATACTCCATATTTTCATGCGTTGCTCACGCATCTTGTGTTGCACGTAAACTTTTTGTGGCTGGTCTCTTGAGAAGGCAACGTAAAAGCCTCCACCTTTGGATTCAGAGAGCACACTGCCTGGTTGTGAATGGGACAGCCAAAAATCTTTATATAGGAAGTCGTTATTCTCGTTTCTGCAGCCAAAGAAGAAAACGATTGGAGCAGTTGGACCGGATTTACTTTGTAGGGCTCGTTCCTCCACAAATCCACGAAAAGGTGCACATCCAGTGCCAGGTCCAATTAGTATAAGTGGAAGCGATGGTGGTGGGGGAGGGAGAGACCCTTTAGTAATCCATGCTGGTATAAGGACTCCTGTTTAAGATCAATTAAAAATTTAATATTTATAAACAAAATATTACGTCCATAAAATAAATTGTTGAAGATAAGAACATACTTTGTTGCTGAGGATCGAGACTAGCTAGCCACGATGAGCAAAGACCCATACGCTTCCTCTTGTAAGGTGTCGTCCATGATACCACGCTTACTGTTAAGTGCACTTCATTTGGATGAACTGAAGGAGAAGACGAGATGGAGAAAGCTCTTGTTTTTAATGGAGGAACGAGTTGTACCAACCATTCAAAGGGCATCTGCACAGAAGGGAAATCCTCCAGTACCTACAACGAGGAGAAAAATGAATATGATATAAGAGAACTTTTGAGGGAGAAAGTGCACAAGAATCACTTTTTCATTCATCTATCATTCAAGATGAATATGATACAGACACGTTAAATCTAGGTATAAATTCCCTCGAAAAGTAGAAAGATTATATATTAGAGATATTTTGTTAAAGAAGGATTTATATCTCCCTTCTACAAAAAATGACAACAATATTAAAGAGAAGTAACTGTAAATCTTCTTTTTTTTCTCTTTTTTTTTTCATTTGGGACCAAGTGTCAGTGTAATAGGACAAAAATGTAGCAAAGAAAAGGATGCTAAAATGGATGTGTCGTCGTACAAAAATGTATAAAAGATAGCGCCACAAGTGGGGGTGACGCTGATAGATTAACGGAAGGATGACTTAGATGGGCTGGACATGTTTTGCATAGACCTAAAGAGGCTCCCGTTCATAAGAGAGACACGGTAGAACTAGTGAGGAGAGTGAGGGGTATAACAATAATAACATGGCATGTAATAGTTGTCAAGAAATCTAATTGCATTAGATCTTCCTATAGGTCTAGGAATTAACCAACGAGGTGGTAGAAAAGATTTATATAAACCCCAAATTTATTGAGAAAAAAGCTTAATTTGTCGTTAGATAATCATAGTCGATGATAACATCACTTTTCCCATTGCTATTACAGAACCGTACATGAGATTTTCACCTCATACGGCTCATCAGTGGTCACAAATAGCTAGGAACAGTGGTTTGGATTGGACAAGATTGTAGAATAATAGGCATTCTTTTCCTTGCAAAAAAATTGATCTAGGGATGGCAATAGGCGGGTCGGGACGCCCTGGCCACGGGGCAGCAAAACCCTAACCCGAAACCGGCCTGCCACCCCGTTGGGGTAGGGCACCATGGGTGCGGGTTTTTGGGGTCGAATTGCCATCCCTTTGAACTGATGTGGAACACACATCCAGATAACTAGCCAATTCTACTTGTGAGAAAATTGAACCACCACTTGCTTCCCAGGTACTTTCGCCTGTAAAAAAAATTCCGTCTAAAAAAAAATAAAAAAAATACAAGACAGAGATCAAAGGAATCACACAGGATAGTTGTCTATCACGTTCTGCACAGCAAATAATCAACATTTAGTCACCTCTAAAACTGTCCTCCGTTCCTTCTGGTTGTACTGATATAAATCATCTCTTCCTTCAGGAGAGGCAAAGTATTGAAGCCTTTCTTTCTCATGTTCCGCTTTAGCAAAAACAGTCATGACCTAAAGAAATTAATTATATTAGAAAAACTATAGGTTGGCAGTGTCTAGAGCACATCAACTTCACAAGCATGTACTTGGAGCATGATATACCTAGTGAACTGCCATAAAACTTAATGAAGTTACTGCAAGGATTTAAGATCCTTTATACGGAATGGATTACTGTGCATTTGTATAACAGGCAAAACAAAAAGGCAGAAACGTAAAAACCTTGAAGTGATGACTACAAGATAAAACGACAAGCGATAGATTACCTCAAAGAAATAGCGTCTTGGGGAAGCTGACGCAACATCCATTGTCAGCTCCACAAAAGTTTTTAATTTCACAGGGAGTAACAAAGAACTTGCACCAAGTTTATTGTCTTTATCTCTAGGCTCGACCTGAACACAATTAAGCAATAAAAAATCACACAAATAATGCATAAGAAGAATTTAAGAGAAATAGACTTCAACTTAAGATTGAAAATGGCATTCCAAGCAACAAATCTAGCCATGTCCATACACAAACACTCGTAAGGTAGCTTACATGAACCTATAGTTCCCAATCAGGTACTTTATATCGAGTCCATAGAGAATATGACTTTCTGACTAACTTCATGACCATTTGTAACCCACCAACAGCACTATCAAGATGAAAAACAGAGCACAACTAAAGAATAATTATCAAACACAGCAAAATCATCCTGCAAATGTGTTCCATGCATGTGATAACACGTATACCAATGCACACCTCAAGAAAAACTCTCAAACGAAAAATCAGGATGGGGTTATACAGGACTAAATCTAGCTATATCAACATGATGGTAATATGACAAAGAACCAAATTAGATAAGTACCTACAGTTATGTAAGANTGAGATTTTCACCTCATACGGCTCATCAGTGGTCACAAATAGCTAGGAACAGTGGTTTGGATTGGACAAGATTGTAGAATAATAGGCATTCTTTTCCTTGCAAAAAAATTGATCTAGGGATGGCAATAGGCGGGTCGGGACGCCCTGGCCACGGGGCAGCAAAACCCTAACCCGAAACCGGCCTGCCACCCCGTTGGGGTAGGGCACCATGGGTGCGGGTTTTTGGGGTCGAATTGCCATCCCTTTGAACTGATGTGGAACACACATCCAGATAACTAGCCAATTCTACTTGTGAGAAAATTGAACCACCACTTGCTTCCCAGGTACTTTCGCCTGTAAAAAAAATTCCGTCTAAAAAAAAATAAAAAAAATACAAGACAGAGATCAAAGGAATCACACAGGATAGTTGTCTATCACGTTCTGCACAGCAAATAATCAACATTTAGTCACCTCTAAAACTGTCCTCCGTTCCTTCTGGTTGTACTGATATAAATCATCTCTTCCTTCAGGAGAGGCAAAGTATTGAAGCCTTTCTTTCTCATGTTCCGCTTTAGCAAAAACAGTCATGACCTAAAGAAATTAATTATATTAGAAAAACTATAGGTTGGCAGTGTCTAGAGCACATCAACTTCACAAGCATGTACTTGGAGCATGATATACCTAGTGAACTGCCATAAAACTTAATGAAGTTACTGCAAGGATTTAAGATCCTTTATACGGAATGGATTACTGTGCATTTGTATAACAGGCAAAACAAAAAGGCAGAAACGTAAAAACCTTGAAGTGATGACTACAAGATAAAACGACAAGCGATAGATTACCTCAAAGAAATAGCGTCTTGGGGAAGCTGACGCAACATCCATTGTCAGCTCCACAAAAGTTTTTAATTTCACAGGGAGTAACAAAGAACTTGCACCAAGTTTATTGTCTTTATCTCTAGGCTCGACCTGAACACAATTAAGCAATAAAAAATCACACAAATAATGCATAAGAAGAATTTAAGAGAAATAGACTTCAACTTAAGATTGAAAATGGCATTCCAAGCAACAAATCTAGCCATGTCCATACACAAACACTCGTAAGGTAGCTTACATGAACCTATAGTTCCCAATCAGGTACTTTATATCGAGTCCATAGAGAATATGACTTTCTGACTAACTTCATGACCATTTGTAACCCACCAACAGCACTATCAAGATGAAAAACAGAGCACAACTAAAGAATAATTATCAAACACAGCAAAATCATCCTGCAAATGTGTTCCATGCATGTGATAACACGTATACCAATGCACACCTCAAGAAAAACTCTCAAACGAAAAATCAGGATGGGGTTATACAGGACTAAATCTAGCTATATCAACATGATGGTAATATGACAAAGAACCAAATTAGATAAGTACCTACAGTTATGTAAGATTCAGGGTTCAAATTACATCGCTTGATAAAAGCATCTACAGCAGCAGGACTTTGGCCAGGAAGAACTTCAAGAACATCACCAACTTCATATTCAATCGACTGAAAACACGAAACCAGTGAATTAATTGAAAAGAAAATTAAGATTTTTTCCATTTTTTGAAATAAAGACGCGAACAAAAAATCTGACCAAAATTGCCGAGGTTTCAGAATGATTAATATTACTCACAGATGAAACAGCTTCAAATTCAAAGTGGTGTACATCCTTTCCACTGCCTGCTCTACTTAGTGGACAATTCTTTGTCTACATCAACATAAGCAAAAATGTATTTAAATGTCCAAATCCATGATACAAGAGTGATGTTATGTACTCGTGATATCTGAAAGTAAAAGATCCTCTATCTAATCGTGAGATGGATATATTTTGATTAGCATTGGGACACTAAAGAACTTACATTAACATGAAGAAAATTGTTCAAAATGAAAATGCACTCATGGCTGAAGTTTCTAGGAAGAATGATGATTAAGTTCCATGAAGAAACCTTCATACTCCATCCAGAGATTCAGCCCCTGTTTAATGCGGATTAAATCAGATTTTTAATAGATTTTGATAAAAGTTGATGAAATGTGCGGTCAAAATTAATTGTTGGCTGTGATCTGAAATTTTAGTAAATTTTAATCCATACCAAACAGGGGCTCAATACTTTATCAATAGTTTCTTTACAGCAACCTCAGAATTTAATCTTCCTTGTTGCCCTTAGTTAACTTCAATATTTCGACTTTTGCGCGAGAGGGATAGAAGATTGAGAAAATAATGATTTTTCAAATTTTCAAAAGTAGTTGTTTTGTGCAACGAGTAATGGAAAAGCACAATCAAAATGAAGCTCTTTTCATGGACCACCCAAAACGGCACATTGTTATAATAACAATGAGTCCATTAATAACAATGAGTCCATTCATATATGATCCTTACAAGGGTTCAATTGTGGCTTCTTGAGGTACATGGGATATTAGCATTTAGCACAACCCTTTTTTAATTGAGAAACTGAAGATTGCATGAGTACCATTCTCAGGAAGCAACCAGGTCTGTTCTTGGCAGAATATTTTCCAGGAGTCATCGAGCGAGCCCTCTCAATTTGCATCTCAAGACACTTTATATCTGTGCATCCAGAATTTGTTAGTGAAAAATGTTGCATTTTAATTTTTGAAGTTTAATCAGCTTCACAAATCACCAATAAAAACAAGTTTCCAAAATCCTACTATGCTAGTATCTTGTGCATGCCAACTCAAACATAGTAGAACAAAAACAGAGAAGCATCTTGGCATTACAAAAGCATGAAGTGAACATTGAAATCTGAGCCCAAAACCCCTATGTTTGGTTAGTTTTGGGAGGAGTGACAGAGAAGTAAGCCCTCCATGGCACGCTCCAACAAAAAAATAAAACTTCAAATCCTATCTGGGGAACACATTTGAAAAGAGTGCTTCCAGTAAAACTTTATTTTGATACAGAATTGCACCTTTAACACTTGCCATGAGGAAAAGAGTGATCAAATTGTGTCCACAAATCCCTTAAGACTGACTATCTTGATTGACGTTAATATGAAAAAGGAAAAAGACCAACAAATCTGCAAAAACAAAGACTTTTCTCATCCCATATATATTAGATTCCTTGTTTGCACCACTAGCTGGCTATAAGATATAGCTAACAACGGTAATGCCTCATAACTATCAACTTCAATTTCTTTAATCACAAGTTTGAAGAAAGAAATGTCTACTTGAGAATATGCATTTTGATTAATATTACCACTGTAGAATTATACGAATTGCCAATAACAAAACAATGAATACGTGGATGTCGAATTTACTTCTAAGTTAACCAAAAAATATAGGAAAAGCAAGTTACCACTGAAAGTTGAAAGTTGTAGTTTCCCTTCATCAACATCATGACATATAATCTGTATTTTTGGCAGATCAATTGAAGTCACATCTGAAGTCAAAAAATCTGGACCATTTGGCAGTAATTTGGGATTCTTTTGGTACAGCATTTTCCACAAAGAGGACATCCAAGGATCCAGAGCCCCTTCATACCTATGAATGAAATTATAAGCAACTGCTAAGCTTTCCTTTAAGACATAACCAAAGCAAATAAATTTACATAACAGAAAAGGCATAACCAAAGAAAATCTCCAATAGATAGCAAAGATGATAATGAACATAAAAGTAATATATACTATGTAAATAAGAGCTTTCTTTAATATAATTTTAGAAAGAATCTTAAAGGGATCAAACCAAAGAAAGAATCTTAAAGGGATCAAACCAAAGAAGATTCACATCTCAAAAATTAGCAGGATGAAGCATAAATGACACATGAAAAACGCAAAGGTTCTGTTCAAAAAATGGGACACTAACATTCAGTTATATTTCGCACAACAGACACATGCGATAGGGGCATTCGGAGATTTAAAAAGAAAACTGTGGGGACATGATTACAACTTTGATAGGTAAAAATCAAAACAGCACCGCAATACATATGATAACACAAATAAAACTATAAAATTTAGCCTTCAGTATTAAGTTGGCTCCAAAATCTTTCCACGTGTAACGTTAAAAATCCACCATTCTTTTTAGGCATGTTGTTTCCCATCAACATGTAAACTTGTTCCACAATGCTGGGGATCTATTTAAACAATCAACAAAGCATAGTATTCTGTAAAACTTTCCTTACAAATTTGTACAACGCTTAATCTCCTCAGGTCTCTACTGTATATTAGAAAAACTCATGCAAAGATATATTAGACTTTATTTACTACAAAATCCTCAAAAATCATAATGAAAGTCATTTTTTTACTCTTCCCCCCTTTTTCTTTGCATGTTTAAAGTTATCTGAATGCATCATATCTGGGCATTTACAGTTCCAAAATTTTCTTTTTTCATTTTTTTTTCTTTCTTGGGGGGGAAGGAAGGTATCAATCCTTGAACCTTGACCTCAGCAGTGGAAACAAAAATCCTTAACTGACTAGGACAATGTGAATTGGTATTTCCATAACTTTAATTCGGATAATAGTGAACAGAACCATTAGCAGAAGTACCTAGACGAGTTCAAGCAAATTAGCCAAATCTATCAGCTCCAAATGACTCAAATTACACAGAACAAGTAGAGAGCGATTAAGAATCTCAGAATCAGAACATGTACAATGAAGACAGGCAAGTTTAATATATCTACCTTTGACACACGCCACAGGAAATAAATGCAACTTCTTACAAGTAAAAACTCAGGTAATTTTTATTATGTCATGCTAGACTATCATAAGACTAGAGAATTCCAAAAAGGTATAGTTTACCCTGAACGGTGCTGGTCATCTCCCAGGCCTCTTTCAATAATTGACGTTGCCCCAAGATCTAACAGTCTTTTGTCAAGCTTCTTTGCAACAAACTGCAACCAGGAGCACCAGTAATTGTGTAGAAATTAATTCAAAGGATTAAGTATACTTGGTGAAAGGTTAGATTTAAATTTTACAAACACAAGATGTCAACCTTCAAAATTCACATCATGAAGTTCTGAAGAAGCAGAATAATCAGAACTGTTCTGTTGGAATTCAGTTTGAGAAGTGAATGAAATATTACCCAGCCTATGTCTACATGTTGATAAACAATAAATTACATAAACAAATGGCTTGGAATCAACAGAGTAAGTATCCCCATTGTCACAATATGTACACCATAGACGAATTTTTATGATTTATGAAATACTGTCCAGTTTCACAAACAAGTTCAACTTTTTGCACAATTTTGTATGAAAGCAAGCATTTTTCCTAAATGAATTATCAGAAATGACAATAGTATGGTTACGGTTAAAGTTAATGGAGTCTCAGGATCATGATATTCCCTGGAAATAAGTTAATTACTCAAATTAATAGAAATACAGAAATAAATCCATTACATTATATTTCTGGTAGCTCGAATCACCCAATCCGAACAAGGCATAGTGCATTCCTTTAAGCCAGTCGCAACTCAAATTCCTTTGCAATAAAAACCTCCAAAATTCCTGCAAATTTTAAAATAAATAACAAATATTTTTAACAAAAAAATTAAAATCAACACAACAATCATACATAAAATACCAACCTTCATAGAATCCGGAGTTTCACCTTGTCCTGTGGTTGACACCACAAAAATTACCGTCTCCTCATTTGACAAAGCGCTCTGTAACGATACAACAACACAATCCACAGAAATTTATATATACAAAAAAAAAAAAAAAAAAAAAAATTGAGATTTTTGTCATATTCGTGCACACCACATTTTCCAAGATCTTTCTTTTCTTTTCCTTCTTTATTTATTTTCTTTTTAGTTTTCTTTTCCCATTTTTCCCCTTTTCTTTCATTTTTCATTCCCTTTTCTTTTCTTGCTTCTCCCACATTTTCTTTTCCTTTTCTTTCTTTCTTTCTTTCTTTCCTTTTCGTTTTCTTTCTTCTCCTTTTCGCCAAACCCTTCTCTCCTTTCCGAGTTACACCGGTGGCATCTTATATCAACCATTCGTTAAGAAAAGAAATAACCCAAAATCCTTTTACTCAAGGTTTGAGTTAATTACAATAATTTAAAATTTTTAATTTTATTATATCAAAGATATATTTTGATTTTGGGTGTCAATTCTTTTATATAATTTGTGATTTTCTAGTGATAGGTATATTTTGTACACTTATTTAGGTTATTAAATTGGATGATTGAATATCACATATGATCAATTGGTTGCATTTGGAGGTCAATGGAGTGAAATATAGTTGAAGTATTCTCACAAATCAATTTGACCCAAAGAAGTTATGCTTTGAATTTTTAGCTTCAATTTGAGACTCATTTTTTGGATATCAAACATTGGAATTGGAAAAAATTGTATTATTAAAAGAATTGTACCTTTTAGTTTATCTTTCTAACATATTTTGAATCATCTTAATCGGATATTGGAAGAGAAAGGTGTAACCAAGATAAGTTGCCCAGGGATGAACCAGTTTTTGGGCAAAGAATTGATGAAACAATTGAAGATTTATCAAAGATTTCATTGAAGAAATTCAAGAACATCCAGATTTTTCTTCGTTATTCATCAAATTCATAATCCGAGGTGTTGTTCCACAGAATTAGTATGTTTTCTTGAACATTCCATATGTTAGGATAAATTTATAATTGCCAGGATGTAGATGAACCCTTTTATGAAGTTTTTAATATAAAGTAAGTATTTTGATATCCCATATGTGTGAATTCATGGGTGGTTGTCATTGAATTTTAATGCATTTTCAATTGCTTCATCACCAATTGTCTCGAATGTGAATTTTATTGATTTTCGAGAAAAAAA